>JAKUCM010002491.1:0-71111 GCA_023374145.1 Lepidium sativum | reverse complement strand
GAGAGAGAGATTTAACTCAGATTTTAAATTTCATCATATGATATTATGTGATTTTTGAAAATTAAATTTTGCTGAAAAAATTATGAAAACAGACAATCAACTAATTAACCCAATACAGATATTCCATATTTTATTATTGTAGTGATTATAATATGCTAAGCATGCAGGTTATAATTGATCAAATTAGTATCAGTATATCAAATACTACTAATTTTTGGTATTCCACTTTCCTTTTGCCTAGCCACTGTCTAAAAGACATTAAAAGTATGTGTTCTGCTTTTCTTTGGTCTAGTTCTTTTGATGTTTCATCTAAAGCAAAAGTTAGTTGAAAGGATGTTTGTTATTCAAAGAAGGGAGATCGATCTATTTCTTCCCCGGAGAAACTATATAGCAGCAGAAACCCCTCGTAACTAATCTTCTCTACATATGTATACAGTTTCAAAGTTTGAATCATATTTCCACACGAAATCGAATTTCAAATTGTAAATCAACCCATTTTAAAAGTTGAACTCTTAATCGTACATAGTTGTTGGTTTATTTGGGTTCACTGCAAACCAAAAAATAACCAAAATGAACCAATTTCTTATCTTAACCCAATTTCAATTAAGACCCGATAACCTAACTTCTTATCTTTGACCCATTAACACCACGAAAGGCAAACGAAGGAGACGACAAAATTGAAATTCAAACTGATGGAGTCATTACATGTCGTCCCGATAACAAATACCAACGATGAAGGGTTCGACAACGAAGATTTGTTCGATCGTATTGAGTACGATATTGAGAAAGAGGTCGCTCTGTTTGTTGATGATCCACGGATTCACCACAACACCTACCCAGGAAAAGACAATGATAAAGAGAGACCCTCTAATGGATTTCAAAACCGTGAGAATACGAGTAGAGGTGATGGTGAATTGGATGAGAGCATGACGTTCATCAACGGTGTTGCATTCAAAGAAGCAGTTGTGGATTATATTCTCAAAACTGGAAGAAACATCAAACAATATAGGTATGATAAGAAGAAAATATAGTGTAGATGTGTGGGTAGTGGAAACCGTGACTGGAGGATCTATTGTAGCTTGAATGGAAAATGTGACTTATGAGGATCTCGGGTCTCACGGGTTATTAAGACTACAAACGGGTTATTGGGTTTGATTTAATTTGGATTTAATTTTGGTATACTGAATCAAATCCGGTCAGTGGTTCAATTGTATTCGGTATATTTATAAATTCGAATTCGTGTGGAAATAAGATTCAAATTTTGAAACTGTATACATATGTAGAGAAAGTTAGTTACGAGGGGTTTCTGGTGCTATATAGTTTCTCCGGAGGGGGGGGGGGAAATAGATCGACCTCCCTTCAAAGAATGAAGTAAGTTTAGGTATTCGTTCTCTTTGTATTATCTGAGAGATTTTTGCTTTCCATTTGATTTGGTGGTTGCTTTCTCCATGCTTCTTTATGGATTGTATGGACTCGTCATTATCTCTTATGATACAAATTTTTTGGGATGCAAAAATTGGTTTTCATGGCTCATATTGAAATCAAGTCTAGTCAGAATTCTTTTTTCTGGTATGATTGTTGGAACTCTCTGGAGAATATACATAGTGTCTTGGGTGGTGTTGTTGGTGAGCGTAAATTTCTTGGAGTTCTTTCTTCTCTCCGCTTAGAGTTTGGTTTTGAACCTGACTCAAATTATCTACAGGATCTCAGACTCATGTTTGGGAACTGGTGCAACATTGTGTCTTTTATGGTGAACGAGATGAATTTCGGGAGCATCATTTCTTTGCATGCCCTTATAACTATATATTTGGAATGATTTTTGTGTTTGTTTGCTTGGCTTTTCTATTATTCCGAACTAGATTGATAGTGTCTTAACACTCTCTCTTCCAGTCTTCCTTCAAGAGATCGTATCTTTATCAAGCTTGCTTTTAAGTTATCCACAATAGAATCTCTTCCCTCACCTATCAATTTTTCTATAGGTTGGAAGGATATATATGTCGATGGTTTAGGCTTGAATGAAATAATATTTTTTTAAAATATGGTTTCTTGTTTATATTCTTTTGTATATAAATTTTTCTGTTGATGAATAAATTTCACATTTAAAAAATGAAAAATGGTAAGCAAAAATTGAACTTTATATGAAATCAATAGAATAAATGATGACATCATTAAAGATGACGTTAAAAAAGAAAAGAAACGACACTGAATTGGGTAAAAAAGAAGGGCAAAGGAGTGCAGATCCAAAGCGCGTTCTTTTGACTTAGTTCGTTGGGTCAAGCTTTGATATCTTATCTCATCTTTCTTCTTTAGATATCATATGACTAATACATTTATTCACTGTCTAACACTTGTTTGTTACATGTTCTTCTGATAAAACTATTATTTATGTTTTTATTTTAATAGTTTATTCACTCTCTACCACTTGTTTGGGGGTTAAAATAGATGATTTCATCTTTCTAGATGCCTATTATTTTTACACGCAGAAATAGAAATATTACTTTTGAGTTATGGTGTGTATGTCCTCGTAACATCACAAAGAACTTAATTTCATTACATATAATTCTGAATTAGAAAAATTATCAATCCAACCATGTATTTACCAAAAAGATTAAAACAAACACTCAACTATCAGATCTCTAAACTAAACAATGTACTTAATGTTCATTATTTTAAAACCTTGAATTTTAAGTTGATCGAACAATTTTATCATGTCGTTAAGTAACTTAACAGAATCGACGTAAGATTTTTGACTAAGAAGATGAATCTGAGAGCAAGAGCAAATTTTTTAAGGGTTTTTTCATTTAATTTATTTCAAACAAAATGCAAAAAATTAGTTAACAAAGGTTACTTAATGATAGGATAAACCGGTTTAGTCAGCTTAAAGTTGAAAGTCTTAAAAATAGTCAACATTAAATACATTGTTTATTTGATTCTTTTTATGTTCGAAAACAAAACAGATAGTAAGTGGTGGGTAGTGTAAAATTGTTGTGTGGCAGTGAATGCTGTTAAAAGGAAAAATCTTGTTTTTGTCAAGAAATAAGACATTGAAAAAGTGATATGGTACAATTAGATCACGAAAAATCAGGCACACGTTTAATTATTTGTATTGTGATTTTCAACTCACACACGCTTTTCAAGCAACATTTACCAAACACAATTGTCTTGGCCGCGTGAATAGTACTTACCAAACGCATACACGCTTATGTTTTGACTGTCTGTATATTTTTCGGGTTGAGTTTATGTATCTGTAAGGCCCATCTAATCGGTCCGTATATACTTACACCTGACCTGATGGGTCAAATTTTCATACATATCTACAATCATGTTTGGATTTAATTAGACTTCTGTCGATTTTCTTCGAACTTACTATATACAGTAATCTTGATACGAGAACAAGCAATTATTTACGAATATTTATGCTCATAATATTAAAGGAACGAAATACGAAGATGACTTACATAGTCAATTAACCAAATTATTATTTCTAAACATTTGAATTAAGCTAGCTTGGCTTAAATAATTCTCTCTCGGAATAACTTTCCAAAACAGTTTTACCTTAGCTGTTTCTTTCTATTTTTGAGAGTTTTTTTTCAAAAGTCAAAAATACCACTCAACCCATCTATTTGATTTTATTCATTTTAAGGTAACATTGTAGCTTTATTGGTTTTCAGGTGGGTTTTGTCCCCTCTAAGAACATCTGTTGCCATGCCTTGATACTCAGTATGAACTACTCTCACGATCAAGTGAATATGCTCTTATTGTATGTGAAGATCTAACTCCATGTATTGCTTTCTTGCAACAAATATTCTCATTTTTTGGTGAAGTCTTCTTCTGGTTTCTTAGATTTTGGTCAAGTTCTTCATATGTTTTCTCTTGACCAGGACAATATTTGTGCTGAGGTGTTAAACTCTTCATTCGTTTCTTGCTTCTCACAATGGCACATTGTTTCTCTGTCTTTCAAAAAGGCAAAGTTGTAGTGCATAAACATGATAAAGTCCATGTATCCCATTCTCACATACCATCTTTTGACAACTCACAACTAATTTAGGAACGCAAAATTACCCTGGTTGGCAGAGTGACTAATTCCCGAGACCAGAGAATAGTGTCTCTTATACCATTCCTCTCTGAGCACTAGAGGACAAAGGTGAAACCAGTAGATGCATATCTTGGCCAAGGAATGTTTCATTTCAAGTTCTCCAGCGAAGATGATCT
This sequence comes from Lepidium sativum, assembly GCA_023374145.1. Classification (NCBI taxonomy): domain Eukaryota; kingdom Viridiplantae; phylum Streptophyta; class Magnoliopsida; order Brassicales; family Brassicaceae; genus Lepidium; species Lepidium sativum. Next base: position 66,899 of record JAKUCM010002491.1, on the reverse strand, counting down.
CAACCAAGTCCTTATTAATTGGCCTAGCCATTTTTCAAAATGGATGCTCATCCTAGAGAAATGGGAACCTACAACTGATAACTCTTTCCCAGCACTAATATCCTTTTGGATCAAAGTACAAGACATCTCACTCCATCTATGGTCCGAGGCATCCTTGAAATGCATAGGCAATGATATAGGAATCTACATTTAAGGGGAAATGACCATCTCATGAGGCCGATGCAAGTTCTAATAAATGGACTTAAACCATCAATTGTAGTCTCTACGATCGAGTTTACATGTCTATATTCATGTCATCATCGTATTTTCACTTACATCAGTGTGCTTCAGTCTATATATTTTTATCGTATTTTTATTTTTGTATTTTAGTTTACGTTATCTTATCATATGTTCTTATATATATATATGTTTATGTATATGTCCATTTTGCTTTAATTTTATTGAACGAATCTATATACAATTGAATTCATGTATATATCTTTGAATTACGTTCATGTCTATGAACTTATGTCTATATAGTGATATCAAAATTTGTGCGATAAATCATTAGGAACATATTTGATCTGTTGATTTTGGTATTGAGAGAAGAATTAATAAAGGGGGAAATGGTTGTTTGGTATGCAACAAATACCAATGATAATAGCATACATCAAAAGAAAAAGCATTGTGGCATTTTATACAATTTCAAAACTCATGGGGATGTTGTAGACAATTTTTCTAATCTTTTATCCCAAATAAGTGTTAGTGATATATCTATGTGTCAGTTGGTGTTGGAATAATCGTTCAAAATCAACCTAGATTTAGTTGAATCTGACCCAAAAATATTAATTCAATAGTTGAATCACTTAATATGCCAAAAAAGTTGATAGTAAATATTATAGAGAAAGTTTGTGAGTAGTCTTGAGTATTTTACTCGGATTCGTGGATTCAAACCGAAAAAAACATATATTAGTATGGGTCCAGTTCTATATAATTACTTTATTGGGTCTCGTTTGTCGTCCGGTTCTGGTAAAATAAGACACAATTCGAATGTACTCAAAACAATGTTAGTGTTTTTAAAATGGGTGATTTTAAGTGTTAATTATTTAAGTAGAGCAAATGTTTATAAATTATTATAATAGTTTTTTTTAATTTTATATATATCATTTTGTCTTTTTTGAATGAGTAAAAAAAAAGTATTTACGAAAATGTCATTAATGAAATCTGCCACGTAAGGGAAATGTCATTAATGAAATCTGTCACGTAAAGTATCTACCACACTTTGGCTGAACTCTACCATACTATGGGTGAATTCTACCATACTATGGGTAAACTCTACCACACTTTGGCTGAACTCTACCACACTTTGGCTGAACTCTACTACACTTTGGCTGAACTCTACTACACGTAACTGAACTCTACTACACTGAATTGAATTCTAGTGTAATATGTTTCTTCGAGTCATTTTCAAGACAGTGTTTGAACCTTTAAACGTGTTCCGATCTGGGTGAAATTTTGTGGGAAGCTTCGTGACACAGTGTTCTTCAGATCCAACGGTGGGATTATGGTTTCAACGGCTGGTTTTTGAGATATTTCGATGTTTTCATGGCTGTTTGCTGATCTTGGTTGAGCACGGTGGAGTTAGAAATTCTAGTGTAATATGTTTCGTCGGGTCATTTTCAAGATAGTGTTTGAATATTTAAACGTGTTCCAATCTGGGTGAAAATTTGTGGGAAGCTTCGTAACATAGTGTTCTTCAGATCCAATGGTGAGATTATGGTTTCAACGGCTGGTTTCTGAGATATTTGGATGTTTTCATGGCTGTTCGCTGATCTTGGTTGAGGTTGGTGGAGTTAGAAATTCTAGTGTAATATGTTTTGTCGGGTCATTTTCAAGATAGTGTTTGAATATTTAAACGTGTTCCAATCTGGGTGAAAATTTGTGGGAAGCTTCGTAACATAGTGTTCTTCAGATCCAATGGTGAGATTATGGTTTCAACGGCTGGTTTCTGAGATATTTGGATGTTTTCATGGCTGTTCGCTGATCTTGGTTGAGGTTGGTGGAGTTAGAAATTCTAGTGTAATATGTTTCGTCGGGTCATTTTCAAGATAGTGTTTGAATATTTAAACGTGTTCCAATCTGGGTGAAAATTTGTGGGAAGCTTCGTAACACAGTGTTCTTCAGATCCAATGGTGAGATTATGGTTTCAACGGCTGGTTTCTGAGATATTTGGATGTTTTCATGGCTGGTCTCAAACTCATTCGTACAAAATCGAGAAACCCATAAAAGGAAAGAAAAAGAGGAAAAAGACGGGGAGGACGGCGACAAGAAAAAGAAGAAGAAGAGGAAGAAGACGAGAAATAAAACGAAAGAGAAGAGAAGAAGGAGAATAATACCTTTTCATTTTTTTTATTAAAAGGGTGTAATTGTCATTACACCCTGTGCTTCATTTTTTTTCCAACAAAAACTATTTATGTAATTAGAGCATACTTTTGCTCTATTTGAGTAATTATCTCTTTTACAATTTACAAGTTTTCGAGTAATCAACTTATTTTTGGTCCAATTCTGGGTCTAATTTCGGAATGTATGTTATTAGTTGGTCCAACTCGAGTCTTATTTTGAATATTTCGATTAGTTTAGGTCAAAGTGTGGGTATTTTGGTTAGATTGAGTTTAGTTCGAATATTTTGGTTAATTTAGGTTACGATACCTAAAACCCAAAATTATATCTAAAATTTCAGATTTTTTCAGTTGTTCACATTTATATCCGAACGTAAAACTACTCAAACCGTACCAACCTAGAATATGCTTCGGTTTTGATATAGGTCCAAATAAATTAAATTTGGAAAACCGATGATCTAATCTGAACCCACCCTAAAATCGAAAATGTCCGTGCGAAGTGTGAGCAACGAGCATAATGAAGGAAGTGCACATGAGCGTTTTAACTTTAAAGAAGATCGCCGAAAGTCACAGATTATTTAAGATATCAAGTACAACCACACTTTCCTCTTCACCCACTTATAAATACTCTCGCTTCAACATTATATATTTATTAGACTGTATGCAACTCATATTACCAATACTCAAAAGCAAGTATCTTTTCTGATGTTAATAATTTGAGCAAGTGCAAACCTCTATAAACTCTAAAATTTCATATCATTGGGGTTAGCTGGCTAGCTAGTTGTCATATAAAATAAAATGTATAAAGATTTGATGTTATTTAGTTTAAGAACCTAAACACAATTTATATTGGGATATCATTTTAGCTTTATCTGTCTCACAATGGTGTCATCATGTGTGTCTCTATCTTGAGAGCTAGATTTAGTTTAGATTTGTTTTTGGTCCAATATTTTTGTGTTTTGTTTAAATTGTTATAAAATACTTTTTTTTTAATGTCGAAGTCTTACATTAATATGAATTTCGTTGATTCTTGTATTTTATCAAGCAATGCTGTGCTTCAAGGTGAATCTCATCACTTTTCTTTTTTTAACACGTTTGTACTATGGTTTCTTAACAAGAGATCGGAATGTCCAAATTAGTTACATGTGTAGGAAGACTAATCGTCTTACTAATAGATTAGTAAACGATGTGTTTTTTTACCTATAGGTTCGTACAGTTTCGAATCTAGTCTGGAGTGTAGCCGATCGTTTGTGCTTGAGAATTCAATTGGGTTAAAGTGTTCTGATTTTGACAGTGTGTAGTTGTTAGTTTTTCTTTGAATGAATTGCAGGAAGCATTTGTTTCCAGTTTCACGACCAAAAAGAGAGAGCAATTCCTTGTTTCGAACCGAAATCATTCCTTCCGTAAGAACTTAAATTACAACCAATCTCCAAACACGTACAACTTTTTTGGTTACAAAACTTACCCTTGTTGGATGATCAAACTATTACATCTGTTGAATTACTAGTATCAGGTAACACAAGCAATCATTTAATAAGACAGAAATTACAAAAAAAAAAACAAAATTAATACGAACAAAATCCAGAATAGATTAATGTGAGAGAACTCGTCTTTCTCCTTGGAGTAATTGCAAAGCGAGTATTACAAATGAAGAGATTACTTACCCCACCTAAAAGCAATAATTCTAAACTCACCCCGAAAATTTCTAAAAAGTAAAAAAAATCCATATGTACATTGGAATTGGAGTTGGCATGTTTGTTGAAATCATACCAGCTCTCTGCCACAAACATCCAAAACTCTGACAGCTTTGGCTTTCTCATATTTTTTTGTTTTTATAATGCCAATATCTCTCACCTTACTACTACACTACACACACATACACTCATCATTCAACCTTTTTCTATTACCCACTCATTAAGATGACTCCAAACACACACTGTGTGAGATTATACTCACACTTCTCTCTTTCTAAATAACTTCATTATAAAACAACAAAACCTTGTAATAAAGAAAACACGAACAAAGACGGACATTCTCTCGTCTGACACTTTTTCCCTCAAGAGTATATACTTCAATACGCCTTTTATGGCGTTTTCTTCTTCAGCTAGCACTTGTTGTTTGTTCCTTGCTTCTCAAGCAACACTGTTACTTCCCGACCTTATTACTAACAAGACAAATTGAGTTTCTTTTAAGTGTGATCTTATACATGAAGACATAATAGTCACCTGAGATAAGTTATATACCTGTATAATCTTGTTCTTCTTCATGATGCCACCATGCAAAGACTGAACTCACACTTTAACTTATACACAAATTCAACAAGTCATGATTTCGTTTTCTCTGACAGCAATAAGATCGATATTCTTTAAATCTCGTAGATGTTGCAGAATCTCATGCAGTAAATGTACTCCTTTGTCTCCTTTTTTCAATGAACCAACACAATGTCTCAAGAACTCCCTGTCTGCTTCTAGAGCTTCTAGTCTCTCGTAAAGCTCATCCACTTCTTCTTTCACTGTCACAGTAGCACCATTCTCCGATTCATCTGTACCATTTTCGTGGTGGTTTTCGTGATGGTTTCCGTTACCTAACCCGTTTTCTATCTCTCCATCCACTGCATCGAACAAGGGAAGTAATCTCTTCGACTTGATTATTCTGTGCTTCCCATTCGTTTCCTTGCCATGATAATTCCCATTTCCGTTGATGCTACCATTTTTCGCAAACTTTAGAACTTCCTCCTCCTCGTCATCTTCATCATTCAGCGCCGAGAGTTTCTCTTCAAGAAACTTTAATCTCCCAAGAATCGAAAGCCTCTCTCCTTCGTAATCATCTAAACACTCATCAAGACGAAGCACAACATCAACAGGCGTGTCCTCCATATCATTCTCTCCATACTTGTAATCTGAAACCCCTTTAATGTTCTTGTTCTGTAAATCTCCGTCGTGTTCATCTAAATCGCCATTATTTCTATATGAATCCACCGAGGAATCTCTCATCCTTCTCCTCAACATCCCCATTTTCTCTTTAGCTTCATACTCTTCCAATTTCTTTCTATACACCTCTATCTCCTTTTCTAGTTCAGCGTTCTCTTTCTCTCGATTCACCATGAGCTCATTCAACAACTGCAAGGCTTCTTGATCGAACTCCGTTTGCTCTTCCATCATTCTCTGATACTGCAACGCCTCCATCTGCATGGCTGCCTTCTCCTCCTGCAACCTATTGATCATCGCCATTGTCTCATTTGCAGCAACAGCAGACGCGCTCCTCTCTTCCTCCAGCTCCTCGTATAAGGCGTTAAGTGCTTTTCTCTCTTCTTCTAACTCCAACTTCAGCTTGTCGACAGTGAGTACTCCTTCCGGATATTCAGTCCTCTCAAGGGATTCTACCTCGGATTCTCTTCGTTCTAGATGAAACATAGCATTATGTAGACTATGCAAGCTTTCCCTTGAGCCTGGAGTCTCTAGAAACCGCTCTTTGTTGATGTTTGTAATTGTTCTGAACTCCAGTGTACCCTCCTCTGCTTCATATATTGGAAAAGGTTTAGAAATCTATCAGTGAAATGCTCAAATATACGTTTAAATGGTTTCCAAAGTTCCTATGCAATATAAGTTATGTTTGTATTTCATATATTCCAAGCAAATTACCATGATAATTGCCATCGTCGTTCTCAGGATTGAGTTGTTGAAATGGATTATTTCCGATATGCTCGTGATCAGGAATCTCTGTACCTATTGAAACTTCTGCATCTGTTTCTTCGTCGTCGTTCTGCATTTGCAGTAAATCATCTATTGAAGCACCTGTAACAGGAATCACCAAACTTTAGAGTAAATAGGACGAAAATAATCAATAAGTTTGTAAATTTTGATTCAAAGTTACGCAAAGAATACCTAGATTCATCACCGTCTCCTCCGGTTTCGATTCATCCGGCGAAGCAAATGCGGGAATTTCCTCTTTTTCCGCCGTAAAATCAGGCTCAGCGCCGAAATCGAGGATAAAATCTCCGTTAACGTCAGAAATCTCTCGAACTTCCTCGCTAGGTCTGTAAAATTCAATTGGAATCAAATGGCAGTCACCATCGTCAATATAGAACTCGAGATTTTTCGGCACGGGTTCTGCAGTTTCAACCTCCATAGCCAGATCCACTTTGTTTTCTTCGTCCTTATCTGCTGTAACTTCTTTGTTACAGTCGAAACTGGATACATAACATGAGAATTCTTCCTCTGTATCATCATCATCAACAGTAACGTCGCTGCTAACTTCTTCTTCTTCCTCCTCTTCTTCAAAATTTCCACGAGATTGCTGAACAATTTCAATTACCGTATTCTCTGAAAGTAGCTTATCCTCTGTTTCTTCTTCCCTTTGTTCCTGAGAATCGTTCAAATTCACGGATCGTACGTTTTCTTCTTCTTCAAAGACGAAGATCGCTCGAGATTTTTGAATAGGGAACTTAGTCCCATTGTAGATTTGAGATTCATCTCCAATCGGATAACTTATAATCCCTAAATCGGGTTCAATCGGAGTACACAGTGACGAACCTATCTTCTCTACGCAACGAGGAGGAGGATCCAGCAAATCCTTGGGAAATTCATCGAGATAATTATTAGATTCTTCCACAGGTTTTGAATAACTGTAATCAAAGCTCTGTACTCTGGAAATCTCGAGGGCATGATCATCGCAGAGGAGATCTCTATGGGAAGGAGATTTACCAGAGGCGTGAAAGAAACGGTCGAGTCTGGAGCAGAAGAGACAAGGACGCTTGAGACCGAAATAATCGGCGAATCTAAGGATGAAATAAGAGAAGAGAGAGTTGAGAAGAATGAAGAAGATGAGAGACCATTCGAGGAAAGCGTAGACGAGAACGAGAGTGATGCGGTTGGTTTTGCGGTGGATCAAAGTCGCGAATTTGTTGGCCGCCATGGACGGCAAAGAAGAAGCTTAAGAAGATCGCTATGAGCAATATTTACAGAGAGATAGAGAGAGAGAGAATGTGAAAAGTGTGGGACGAAGTTAGGAAGCAGAGAAAGACTTGTCAGCTTAAGTAAGTTGGCCGGAGAATCAGACCGACCACTCAAAGACTTTTCTTTATTTTTTTAACTTCCAATTTTAATTTGATGACGACAACAATTACAAAACCCAAAAATAATAAATATATGGAAATGAAGATAACAGTTAGATTTAAATAAATAAATTAAGAGTCAAGAAAATAAGATATCAACAATATTACATTTATTATACGATATACTAAATAAAGGCTGAAAAAATATTATTGACATTTATTTTTATTATTATATAGTATAAAAAATATGTTGACAAAAATAATTATAAGTTAAAAAAAGTGCTATTCACAAAAACAAAGTTATTAATTTTTTGAGACTGTTGTTTTTTTTGCCGTTACAATTGCCTTGAAAATTTATCCAAATGACCTTGCTTTAGAAGATACTTTACCATTTTTGTTTGCAATTTTCAGAATATATTTGGAATATTAAAAAAAAGTTAACAATTAACAAATTTTATCATATATAACCTTTTAGTAGATTAAATGGAAAAAAGTATAAAATATTACTTAATTCAGTATAATTATTAAAGATAAGAAAATAGCAATGAAAATGAAAGTAGTGAAAGAAAAGAAAAGAAGGAAGTGGATAGGTTATTTCTCCCGGCGGAGAGCGACTGATTAATGAATAAATAAAGAGTGATTTATCATTAAACATTGCTGGAGACGCAATCATACTGTTTGAAATTTATTTATTTTAATTCTGTTTTGCTTTTTCAGCAAAAGAAACAGTTCTTTAGTCGAATTTTAAAATATTAAAAATTAAAGAAAACTTGCCACGTGGTTTATATGTCCCCGCCACTCCACCTTTAACTTTGGAAGAAAAAATTAAAGAGTGGGCCCATAATTGTGACCCACATGCGCGTATTGGGCCCACGTTTTGAAAACTCCGAAACAGCCCAACTCCTTTATTTTACATACTAATTCTTACCCAATTTTTTATATATTTACTCTATTTATGTATAGCATATGTATATATAATATTGAAGGTAAAAACGATTAATGCATATTATTATGTTTGTGCTACAATGAATTCAAGATGCTTACTCAAAAGTGGGTAACAAAATTTCCTTTTACTTTTTTTTTTGGCACCACTTTACTTCTTTCATTTTGACCAAGTACAATAAAGAGCTATCTAAGGAAAATTAAAGAAAAAATGACGACAAGATTCACGAGACCAAAGCATATACTTAATCAGTTGCATCATCGAAAACCATTCATAAATAATTTACATTTGTAATATGTGTGGACGAGGTAATAGATTTTCAGAAACGACCAAATAAAAATATTAATAGTTTTATAAAACACATATAATCAAAGAGTTCATGGACCAGTCTAACATTATGTGCTACTTTTTTAAAAATATAGTTCACATCAAAAACCCTAATTCATTTAGTTAGATGGTTTCTAATATATAACATATTGACGGGACATTTCAGTTTCAGCATTGTTTATTTATGTTCGTTATTAGCGGAATGGTTCACATTTGACATCATATAGACATACAAATATTGACTTTTCGAAAATAAATTATAATTGAATAAATGTGTAGATGCCTTTTTGGAGCTCGTGGCCTTGTTAAATATAATTCGGCGTGTTGGCTAAGTGATAATCATCAGCAAATGTATGTAATGAATGTCAGAATTTGATTAAAACATTATAGAAGGTAATTAAGCAAAATAGATTTGAGTGAATGCAAATATTCGACCATTATATAAATAATAATAATATAGATAGAGAGATCTTGGGAACTTGTGCATTAGGATCTTTGTGATTCGATTTTAGATTTAAGCAACAAAATAATTTTGTGTGAAAGGAAAGAGCCATGTGGTGTTGGGCGTGGCTCATACAAAGTTTAATCACAGGTCATTCCTACCTCATTATTTACTACTTAATTTTATTATTGAAATATTCCAAATTTTGTAATTTTTACAACATTCATATCTCTACTAGTTTTCAGATTCTAACCACATTATTGGCATGTGTAATACAATTAAAGTTTCACATTATTCTGTTGATGGTACTTTTTTGTTTGTTTGATAACTTAGACTCTATTATACGAAGTAACTGCATATTTAATCACTTTACCAAAAATATTTATTCTTTATCGATGATTAATTTATGTTGAATTAAAGTGATGATAATGGTGAACTATTTCTAAGCAAATACAGTATAATAGTGGAAATATAACCATATATATGATTTCGACCAATTAAAAACAAACTTAGATTACTACTTGAACTTATAAAAGAGAATTGGAGTAGAAAATTTTATTAGACAATGTAATTAATTGAATATATAAAAGAAAACAGGAAAGATGAAGCGACCTCAATGATTAATATTCGTCGGCTGAATCAAAATATTTAAAAAATGGTGGTGGGGTTTGGCAACCTAAGCTTTTAGGTTAAGCCTTTAACATGTGATTAACTTTCCTCAACAGTAATGACGCTCTAAAAGAAGAAAATTATTTCAAAACTTACTTAGGATTCTAAAATATGTGAAAACTTAGAATACCTCACTAGTCACTTCCATGTTAAAAGTTGTTGTAACACTTTATATGAGACTTGGCAACGGGATTAAATGTTAGGCTATTTTGAAAATATTATAACTAAGAACGAATAACACTCCATCTAAATACTATTAAAAATTATGATTTTCAAGATTTTAGTTACAAAGTTGTAAACAATTACAACTTAGCTATTAAAATTAGAAGAATAATTTTTTTTAATTAAGAGTCTGATCGGCAATGACTCATTGTTCTAGAGAGTAAAAAAATGATAAACACTAAAATTAAACCAATCATACTCTAAAATTATTTTTCGTTCTCGTTACTTTTGAAAACTTTTATTATTTATGAGACGTTTTTGACTATAAAAAACAAATAACCAGCAAGTGGCATTTAGCCTAGTGGCAGGTGGTAAGTCAATAAGAGGCATGCGTATTTGCACATCCTGGGATCGAGTCCCCCCCGCTTGCACTTGCAAGAACTTGGCTAATGGGGCCGGTCATTTATGCCTCAATGTTGACAAAAAAAAACAAATAACCTAAAGCCAAAATTTATGAATTTTACAAAAATAAAATTCTATAATAAAAATTCTACAACCAAAATATTTTCGGTCTAGATCCTATAACAAAAAATTCAAACTTACAGTCATACCAATCAGACACTAAAAAAATTGTCGATACATAATTAATATCTAATAGATTCATGGCTCCTCCAATAAACCTAATCGGATCAAATGTTATATCATAATAACTACTTTTAATGATAATCTTCACTTTTATTTTATTTTATCTTATATTCATAAAATAAATCAAATAATCACATCATCAAAAATTAGAAAAGTGTAAGGCAAATTTAGTAATATGGGCCATTTATAACGTTAATATAATATTACAAATAATATATTGATAAACAAAACAAACTTTAAAACCTATTAATACATATGTTTTATTCCTTCTATTTTATTAAAGTTTTTCACTAAATTCTCATAGTTTATAATTCTAACTAGTTTTTTTTTTTAAATGTAATATATAAATCATTCAATCTTTTTTATCGCATGGTTAATTGTAAACAAAACTTTATCAATTTTAGTGTGTTTATGTTATATTAGTCTAGGAGAAAAATTGTTTGTAGTTTATTTATGTTTAATAAGCTTATACATATGCAAAATTCAAATTTTGATAAAGAAACTCAAAGAAAGAGCTTCATACCATTCTGCTGCATCACAATTTCAATGTAAAAAAGACCTAAAAAACATATATATTTTTTTCAGTGGAAGTTCAAGACAAAAACTTTTTATTTTGCTCTAAGACACGGCTCTAATATATGCTATATATCACTAATTATGATGTTTTATGTATATCCAAATATTAAATAAATGATCAACAATGAGTATTACAATGGAAATTCGATAAATGATAATAGTAGGGGACTAAATCTAGAAGAACTGCAACAAAATAAAAACATAATGGAACTGAAATTATAAATATGTACCAAAAGAAGATTTATTATATTCTTTAACAAGAGATAAAAGTAGAAAGAGTAAAAATAATGGTGTGAGACATGATGGTGAACTGAGAGGTGGGGGATTCAGTGGCCCTTCTTTTATTTCTTACTAAAACCCCATTTTATTCTAATTAATTTTGAAACACATAGCATTGATCTTTAGAGATATGATCACACAAGATGTTTTTCTTTGTGTATGTTTCATAAACCAAATAAATAAAAAATATGATGTAAATTTAAAAGCTAAAAGAATAATGTAATAGTGAGGCAAAGCATGTTGTGAGTCGTGGGAGATTCATGTCTTGTTTAAGCCGTTTCAACACCTCTGCAAGAGAAGACATTCAAATGTCACTGTCTATGTCTCTATTGTGAAGAACATTAAGGGACAATTTTTGTCTGATTGGTTCTCAGGTTCTGCTTATGAAACACTTTTCTCTCTATGTATTGAGTGAGGATTAAGCAAGCAACCGAGTTTTCACTATAGTCTACTCTGAAATCACAACAAAAACTTCTGATGAGAAGACTTGATTACTCGATTAATTTTATCTGTAATTCACCTTAAGTGGAACATAATCAGAAAATCATCTCATTGAACTTGCAACAATTTCGCTCCCACCCATAATCTAAGTTCTATTACAATAATGAAAAAGTGTAAGGATTTAGGCTCAATTCTTGTTAAAAATATTGTACTACTGTTTTTATTTCATATTCTGAATTAAATGACTAGATTCCAAACTAAACGTGGGACCTTCATATGACACGTGGGATAAAACGATTCAGACGAAAGTAATCCAAGGCTGAAGCTAAAACTCTTGCCATTAGAACCAATCTCAAGAGATAAGGAAGGAAACTTCAGAGGCAAAAAAGAAAGATGAGCCGTTGCTCCTCTTTTGGGCTCTGTTCCCCCAATGCTTTCTTCTCCAGGCCTCGCACTGTGAAACCTCCTCTCTGTATTACATCTCACTCCAAACCTAACGATGCTCTTCTTCATGTAAGACTTCTCTGTAACCCCTCTGCTGCTTCAGCTTCTTTGTTACAATGGTTTCGTTGTTTGTTACAGAATGTTGCAAAAGTTAGAACAAAGGACGATGGTTTCTTAGGGGCAAAGAAGACAATCTTGGCAGCTCAACTCGGAGCAGTTCTTGCCACGGTAAGAACATACGAGACCTCTATTCACTGATTGAAATTATGAGAAAACAATCGTATGGTAATCGAAATCATCAGTTTTTTCAGACTGATCACCCGGCGTTGGCAATAACAGGAGTTAACAACCCGCAGGAATTGAGCAGTGTTGTACTCGATATCGGGATCATAGCCGTGTGGTACTTCCTCGTAATGCCAGTAAGTTCGAGACACAGTTAGTTGATTTTCATAGATAATTCATAAATGTAGAGCTTATATACTTTTGGTGTTGTTAGCCAATCATCATGAACTGGTTGAGACTTCGATGGTACAGAAGGAAGTTTTTTGAGATGTATTTACAATTCATGTTCGTTTTCATGTTCTTCCCAGGGTAAGTCAAGTTCATATCATCTCATTTTGTATCAACGCCTAGTCTGTTTGTGTTTCTTAATGCTTATCAAAGCTTTATATTTTGCAGGCTTCTGTTGTGGGCACCATTTCTCAACTTCAGAAAGTTCCCAAGAGATCCATCTATGAAGAATCCTTGGGACATACCAGCAGACCCTTCCAGTATTAAGAATGGTTACCTCAAATACCCATTTGCAAAGCCAGAAGATTACGATCTCGATTAACATATATCATCACAAGAACACAATGTTATTGACTTGTGCAGGCTCTTTTCTTATATTTGGCTTACGGTTATGTTCAAGATAATCAAACATATATAACAAAAAAAAAACAGAAATAACTTTATTGTCATCAGGGAAAAAGAAATAAATTATCTCGACACAAATTACGCAAGAGTCTAAAAAGAACAAAACCTTCTACAACTTCAGAACTTTGAACACAACCAACTTTGTAATTATAAAAACGAAAACCCTCATTATTCATAACCTCTTTAACCCCTAAACTCTGGTCAAGATATTCAAAATTTTGTATCTTGGAGTGTAAAAGGCTTTTTAACTTTTTAAGTAAATTCTACACCGACGATATTAGGAGTTACCTCTCTACCTATCGTCCTCAGGTTCTTTTGTTTCTTTTTACTTAGTTCTTCAATGCTGTGGTGATCACTTCAGCGTATTTGTCCACGTATTTGTGCAGCTCCCATGAATCCACCAGATTCTTCAGTTCGATTGTAGCCTCGGGGTTGGAAGATAGAACAGCTGCAGCAGCGGCTCCTACAGCACCTAGAACCAGAACAGTAATGGCTGTTCCTTTGAGGCAGCCACTTCCACGGGAGAGTCTCCCTGAGATCACTTTACAGGACTTGTCAGCTTCTTTGTAAAGTAAACCATTGGCTCCTCCCTCAGTGATGGCCTCCTCGTTCTAAAACATCACAGGACAATATTAGATACGAAAACTACAAGAGTGGAGGGTGAAACTGAAGCTTTGAAAATATGGATGTATTACCTTTAGCCTAAAGCTCTTCATAGTTCGGTTGAGAGTAAGAGCATCATTCGGTAATGATGATAGTTTGACTGAATGCTCCTTCCATTCGTCTACAAGCTTTTTAAGAACAGCAACACTACCTTCCAGATTGTCCCTGTAGAGATTGTCCCAGTGCTTGCAGCAATCAATGTTTTCAGTCACCGACCATATCGCAATTGCTGTAGCTTCCTTGGCCAAAACATGGTTTCCTGTAACAACGGTAAAATTAGAATACTATCAAGAGAAGAGACGGTGTGAGAAAACTCAGGGATTAAGGTTTTGTTTATTAATACCTTCTCCAGCCAATTTCAAAGCAAATGTGAATATTTGTTGCGTGACTTGTTTCATTGCCTTGCTTCCTGGAGCACCAGCAAGAGCCACGTCTTTCAGCAAGGGATATATTGCCTCAAACCTCTCTGTAGCCTATGTGCATCAGAAGACGATGCTTGTGATCAGAATCAACAAACGCATCAAACTTTTGTTTTGTAAATATCAATACTACTTGAACTTACCCTTACTCTGGCAGATGTGGCAGGGAATGTAAGCCGCATCAAGATCTCAAATGAAGGAGGCGGGATCAGTCGCTCTCCCTTCCTAACAGCTCCATTTACAAGTATGGTCCGAGCCTTTGGATTCGTCAAAATTCTGACAAGGAAATTAGACAAACGACATTAGATGATTATTCTATAAACTACATTGCAAGGGGGACAAGAAAACTTTCGAACTCACTTCTCAACTAACTGCAGGATGAGATCCCTTGACTGAGGGTTGCAGTTTTTACTACCGACTACAGGCAACAAGTTGTGTGCCCATGAATACAAGCCTACAGATAAATCACCTTGGGAGGCCTGTCCACATTTTAGAGGTAAAAGAGATTTTAGAATTAAGATCGCATAAAACACACATCAAAAAATTTGATACTCTTGGTCCTCATTTACAAAAATCAACAAACCTGAGCCATCATCCAAACTGTAACGGGAAGCTTATCCTGTCCCTGATACTTGGGATTCTCTCTCAGAGTTGGCAATACATTGGTCAGTGCATCAGGTTTCCTACGCAATACCATTGCTAATGCAACAAATATAGCCACCTAAACGCCATATGAATGAATCATGATGAGGTTAAACGAAAGGCAACAAAAATGATGAGTAAAGATCAGAGCTTCAAACCAAGAAAGATTTTCCAAATTACCTGAGATTTGGAAGAAGCCTGTTGTGCACCCTTCTTCCCACCTTTGGCACCTCCTTGTTGTGCTGCCAAATCTGTGAGAATACAATCAAACGCCCACAATACAAAGGGGCCAAGAGCCTCAATTGGACGTTTATTGATCCAATCGACTGATGTTTTGTAGACTGGTTCCGGAATATGAGATAATGGAACCTATTAATACAAAAAGATACCACCAGCTTTATCAACCTAAACCTAGATTTTGATTCATCTCAACAATGCTAATCGTAGAAGAAAAAGCTCACCTCGATCAGCTTGGACAAAGGAGACTCCTTGAACATTTTCACCCATGGAAATTGCACAGATGATACTCCAGAAAGTGCTCTCCCAAAGTAATCAGCAAATCTCATTAGCTGAATCTCCGGTTGACTCGCATATGATTCCTATAAACCAACACTCAAAAACGTGAAATTTAGAGCAGGATTTTAGTGAATCATAAAACAGATCGAGCTGAATTTCAAATCCATGCACATACCGATGCTTCGATAAGGAAAGCTTCGAGGTTTGAAGGATCGATCTTAGACGCGGCTTCAGGTAAAGACACCTTCGGCTTCTTTTCCTTCTTGGGTTTCGGCTTCTTTGTTTCCACAGCCTTCTGATTCTCAATTTTCCCCGCGATCCCGTCGTCACTTTCATCGAAATCATACCCATCATCGCCGTAACCATTAGATCGGCGTTTAGATCTCACCGCACCATCATCATCCGATTCAGCAGCAGACATCTTCGCGGCCAGGATCCGTTTTCGGCGATCCTCAGCTTGCTCCTCGAGCGAACGGAAAACATTATCGCCGCCGTTAGCTACGGTTCCATTAGGAGCAGCAATTTTGCCGCCATTCGCCGAAGGCTGATCCGCCGGTTTTTGCTTCCGATTGCGTTTGGGATACACGACTTTCTTCCAACCATGATCAACGTGAGAGTTACCGTTAGAGGTCTCGAAGCCATTGTACTCGACAGATTCGATCGGATCCATATCTGGGTATTCTAAAGTTTCTAGCTTTTTCGCTTTTACTTCTCTCTCTCTCTCCGGCGTGAAAAAAAGAGACCAAACAAGACGGCGTGATTTGGAGTTTTTATCTCTGGGTGTCCAGAGATTACAACACCCCTGAATTAGATTATTAGAATAATAATTGAAATTAAAAATAAATTAAAAAAGTTATAAATTATCGTGTTGTCTTTAATAAATCACAAACATTATAAGGCAAAAATTCGTATAACCCACTCATCTATACGATTCGTTTAAAGTCTCAGGTCTTGCTTCAAAAACAAATCTAAATCCCTAGTTCTTTATTTCAAAGCTCTCGATTTTCACCGCTTCTCTTCTTCATTTTCCTCGCAAATCTTTAATTTTTTTCGTTTCCCTTCTCTTTGTGAAACAGGATGAAACTATGCACAATGGTTCTAATTCTTTCTCTCAAACTATTGAAATGATTTACGGGGTCCGTTGTACATTAGATATATTCTATCTTCTATTCCTTATTCTGATAGCTTTCTTAGGGCAGTTCTACTTAGGCCTATTCTTCTGGTTTTTCAACTTTGTAATCACCATATATACGTTTGTATCTTGTTATCAACAACATAGAGAAAAAATTACCGCTTCTGACTTTCTTCATGGTATTAGAGTTTGAAATCTAAGCAAAATTGATTGATTGATTGATTTTTCTTTTCGAAGATAAATGGCTAATGTTGAAGCACCAGCTGCTGCGATTGAGGTGAGAAGAACAATTTCACCATATGACTTGTCCTCAACGGACAATCCTGGAGCAGTAATCTCCCATCCTCTTCTCAAAGGTACAAACTACGATGAGTGGGCAAGTGGGTTGAAAACTGCATTGATTTCACGGAAGAAATTCGGGTTTCTCGACGGGACAATCGTTAAACCACCTGAAGATTCGGTGGATTATGAAGATTGGAAAGCCATTCAAGCTCTTCTAGTTTCATGGATCCGATGACAATCGATCCTGGGTTGCGATCAACGATCTCTCACAGAGATATCGCTCAAGATCTCTCGCTTTATTTGAAACGGCGATTTTCTGTGACGAGTGGATCGCGCTTACAGCAGCTGAAATCGGATCTCGCCTGCTGCAAACAAAGGGACTGGCGATTGAGTCTTACTATGGGAAACTTAATCGAATTTGGGACAGCCTTGTTACTCAACGACCGGTTCGAACGTGTAGCTACGACAATTGTACCTGTGATTTAATAACTCTCCAAGAGACTGACCGTGAAGAACATAAGGTACACCAATTTCTTTATGGGCTTGATGATCAATTCAGATCCATACGTTCCTCAATCTGTGCTCGGGTACTAATTCAATCTCTTGAGGAGGTATACAATATGGTTCGATATGAAGAAGATCTCATTGGTATTGTGGCTTCACCACAAGAAGTTACACCTTTTACAGCTCAAATGAAGTAGTCTCAATCAAAACAGAACTTAAAGACAACCGTACTGTGTGTGCTCATTGTAATTGTACTGGACACACTGATGATATGTGTTTTGCTGTGATTGGGTACCCCGAGTGGTGGGGAGACAAACCAAAACTCAGTATGCTAATCGGGATCATGTGCCACATAGTGAGCCCCAAACTGAACACGCCAAATACGTTGTCACAGACAAGGATAAGGATGGTGTTACACTGAATGAAGAACAGTGGAGAGTCTTGAAAAATCTCTTGAACTCAAAGAAGGACACATCTGCTTCTACCGAAAAGTTGTCAGGACCGCAGTTCGAGGATGATAATTGGCGCTGGTAAGCGATTTGGAGGGACATTTCATTATCGATGTATGGAAACTGCAGCGGCCGTGTCAACAAAGGCAGAGTCAAATTTTGATTTGTGGCATAGCCGTTTAGGACATCCATCATCACAAGCTATTTCTTTGATTTCGAATGTCTCTGTTTCAGTTATTTTAAATAAGGCGTATGATGTTTATCTCCGCACTAAGCAAACTCGTGATTGTTTTCCTGTTAGCACTAATAAAAGTTCAAGAATTTTTGAGTTGATACATGTCGATGTTTGGGGTCCTTATCGATCTCCATCACATTGTGGAGCAAAATATTTCCTAACCATTGCCGATGACTACTCTCGTAGTGTATGGTTATATTTATTGCAAGATAAAACAAAGGCTCCTATACATCTCAAAAACTTCATAACTATGGCAGAACGACAACACCAAGAAAAAATATTGACAATTAGAACAGACAATGGCTCAGAATTCATGTCGTTGCCAACTTATTTTGCTCAGCTTGGAATCAAACATGAAACATCGTATGTTGGAACGCCTCAACAAAATGGATGTGTTGAGCGTAAAAACCGACACATCCTCAATGTAGCAAGAGCATTGATGTTCCAAGCCAATCTTCCAATTGAATTTTGGGGAGATTGTGTTTTAACTGCTTGTTATTTAATAAATAGAACTCCAAGCTCAGTCATAGATGATCAATCTCCTTATGAACGCATGTTTAAGAAGTCCCCTATCCACACCAATATTCGAGTATTTGGTTGTCTAGCATATGCACACAATCGACAAAGAGGTAATGACAAATTTCCATCTAGAAGCATGAGATGTGTATTTGTTGGATACCCATATGGTAAAAAAGGATGGCGATTGTTTGACATTGAGGAAGTGGAAGAGGAAGTGTACATGGAGATTTGGAAGAGGAAGTGTACATGAAACTGCCACCAGGCTTTGAGAAAGGGAATAAAAATTGCGTTTTCCGACTGAAGAAGTCGCTTTATGGTTTGCGACAAGCACCAAGGTGCTGGTTTCAAAAGTTGTCATCGGCTCTAGTAGAGTATGGTTTCACACAGTCAATGTCAAATTACTCGTTATTTACACTTGCAAATAATGGGTTTCGTTTACATATATTGATATATGTAGATGATCTTATAATTGTTGGAAGTTGTTCTGCTGCAACTAATGCATTAAAAAAGTACTTGTCATCCTGTTTCCACAAGAAGGATTTGGGTCTGTTGAAATACTTCTTAGGCATAGAAGTTGCAAGAAGCAAGGAGGGAATGTATCTCTATCAAAGAAAGTATGCAACAGATATCATCACTGAAACTAATATGTTGACTGCAAAGCCATCAGCTTTTCCACTTGAGCAAAACAACAAGCTGGCAATGTCTAACTCACCATTGCTAACCGATCCCACTCAGTACTGCAGACTGTTGGGTAGATTCATTTACCTTCTTGTGACAAGACCAGATTTAACTTACTCAGTCCACATCCTATCTCAATTTATGAGCAAGCCAAGAGAGGATCATTGGGCTGCGGCGTTAAGACTAGTCCGGTATCTCAAAGCTGATCCATGATAAGTAATACTATTGAGAGCACGAGGTAACTTGCATGTTATAGGCTGGTGTGACTCTAATTGGGCCACTTGTCCATTGACTCGGAGGTCAGTCTCAGGATATATTGTGTTACTAGGCGGTTCTCCAATAGCTTGGAAAACAAAGAAGCAAAATACTGTGAGTAAGTCTTCTTCCGAAGTTGAGTATCGCTCAATTGGTTACGTCAGACAAGAGTTGTTTTGGCTAAAGAGATTACTTGTTACTCTGGGTGTGACACATCATAACCGATGGATTTGTTTTGTGACAATCGATCAGCTATATATATAGCCACAAATCCAGTTTTTCATGAGCAGACAAAACATGTTGAACTGGATTTACATTTTGTTCGAGATGAAGTTAAGGCAAACACAATTCAATTGCAACATGTCTCTACAACTACACAATTGGCTGACATTTTCACGAAACCACTTGGAATGGATAGTTTCAATGAGTTTAGATCCAAGATGGGGATCCATAATCTGTATGCTCCCACTTGAGGGGGGGGGGGGTATTGGAATGATTTACGGGATCCGTTGTAGATTAGATATATTCTATCTTCTATTCTTTATTCTGATTGCTTCTTAGGGCAGTTCTCCTTAGGCCTACTCTTCTGGCTTTTCAACTTTGTAATCACCATATATACGTTTGTATCTTTTCATCAACAACATAGAGAAAAACTTTCAGCTTCTGACTTTCTTCACAAACCTCACATATTTTTTTCTATTTCTCCATAACTTTTTGGATTCCACTCGCAAATCTTAGAGGCGACGGCTAGAAATCGGTGGACAGTGAGGATGAGGACATAAAGAGTACCGATAGAAGATGCACCAGAAACCGTGGTAGAAGAGAAAGACGAAGAAGAAGGAGGTGAAACTCCGGTAGTATAAACTATGGTTTGCTATTGTGATGAGACTGTCTGTGAAACAGAGGAAGATGAAGAAGGGAAAAAAGGAAAAGAAGAGGAGGAAGAAGAATCTGAAGAACATGAATCAGAAGAGAAATCTGAAAAAGAAGGAGAATAACTTGAAGAAGAAGGAGAAGAGTCTGTAGAAAAAGGACACGAAGAAGAACATGAGGAGGATAATGGAGACACAATGGTATGAATTAGTCATTATTTTTGTTGATATATTGGTTGTTGTTGGTGTATTGGTATTATGTTTAGATGAGTAGTAGTTGTTGATTAGATTATTGATTAGTTAGATATGTAAGATTATATGAAATGCTTAGTAGTTAAATTAGAATTAGAAGTATAATGATTTAGAAAGTGTTAGTATGTGTATAACTCATATAGCTAATGAGTTATACCGACTTGTATTTTGGAGAATGAAGAAGCGGAAGAAGGACCCAATATACAACTACCTCTTGGAATGTATTTCATGCCTTTCGAGTACAAGAATAAGATGAAGATATCGACGAGGTGCTATATACGATAAACGTTAGATTTGTATGATGAAATACCATTTAGAAGTCATGAGATGGAGTGGTTCAAAAATCATGCACAGTTCAAGCACATCTTCCATGTGTCGATAAGTAGAACTCACATGTCAATGGGCATGTGGATGCTCATTCTACAAATGGAAAAGATCGAGATAGTAAAAGAAGTATGGTTCATTATCAATGGTGTTCCGATCCAGTACAATCTGAGGGAGCACGCATTGATCTCTAATCTCAACTACAAATAGTATGCAAGTCAAAATTACGAAAAACTGTTGGGAGTGACAAGTTTTGGAAAAAACACTGTAAAGGTCTTAAAGCAATAAAATTGATGGATGTCAAACAACATTGGAGGAGATGGAAGCTGGCCGTTTGATTGAATAACTGAAGATGGTTGTATTGTACTTCTTATGCAGTGTCCTTGATGCTCCAATGAAAATAGGGAAAGATGCAACGTGTGTGAAGTCACTCCTTTTGAGAGTTGTGGATGACCTCAAATTTTGCCAAACCTTTCCATGGGGGAGATGGACCTTTAAGAACATGTTAGAGGAAATATAACATACGGTGAAGCACTTTGAAGGGATTGTTACATGAATGAGATGACCCATTTCCTGGATTTGTTATCCCTCTATAGGTTTGTTTAAATTTTTAAACCATTAAAGTGTATTTATTGTGTATATTATAATAATTTTCTTGAGTTTATTTATTGTGTGTAGTTATTGGAATTTAAGGCAATTATGGAGTTATCTACCAAGTGTCAAGAACAATATCGTCCTGCATGATGAGAGTGTCCTAGGATGTATTGTAGTAAGTTCATGAAAGCTGATGCAACAAGATATTCTTTGAACAAAATAAACAGTTTCCTAGGTGAACTAAGGTAAGTAATACGAGTTATACCCTTTATATTTTTTAATCAATAGCTTCTTAAGAAAAGTTTAATTTATAGGGAGAAGAGGAGGCAAAAATTGGAAGAAAAAAATGTCCTTAATGCAGGACATTGATAGTATGATCTCATCACATTAAGATGAAGAAAAAGATTTGCTTGCCAGATTGACGGAAGTAGATGAGGAGTATATGAATGATCATATTGTGGACAGTTGGATGTCTCGGATCTGATCTGGGTGTATAATTATGTTTGATGCTATGTACCAGGAATATTTAATAGCGTGGGATGTCATCGAACATGTGTTGAATACCGGAAGTGCCAGAAATAAAGTTTGAGTTACCGACCAAGAAAATTCAACTTATAGCAAACTGGTGGAACTTGTGGAGCTGATGAATTTAGAGATGAAGGAGATGAAATACGAGATTGTAGGTGTGAAAGAAAGATTGTAATTTTAGAACATATAATTATTAAGTAACTGTCCAACTGGTATAACTGTACTATGTGGTTTTATCCAAATGGTAAGTGGCTGATGAGACAGATGTAGTAGTTGATGTTGGAGCTTATGGTACAGTCGTAGTAGCTGATGTTGGAAAGACGTCTCAATCGAAAGGAAATATGCCTCATAAACGTAGCTATATGGTGCACGACCTGAGTCCATCAATAACTTGGGCAATGGCAAGGCGGGGAACTTATTTTGTTTATTGGTTTGTATTGGTACAATATTAAGCGTTTAAGTACGTACACTACCTTTTGTTGGTTTATGTTGAATACTTTAACTACCTTTTGTTGTTAGTACTTTAACTATTTTATGTTGGTATAATTTTAGTACTTTAACTATTTTTTGGTTTTCTTTCCTTAAAATGGTTTATGGTAAATTGTAATAGTGCATAATTATGTGAAAAACAAATACAAAAATCCTACGACATTAACATAAGTCTTAAAACATTAACATAAGGTGAAAACATAAACATAAGTCTTACAACCTAAACGTAATGTCCTACAACCAGAACTTAAAGTCTTACAAGTCGTACAACACAAACTTAAAGTTTTAGCCAATTCTTAGAGATATTGTTAAGGGAAGTTTCAAGGCCAGTTACGAGATCCCTAAGCTTCTTAATCTCCTCATCTTGTTCAATTTTCTAAAACCACAAGTGAGCAATTTGATCCTCACCAAAATCTTCTCCACCAACGTCTTATGCTAAGCGAGGTCAGTTTTTTGCTCAGCCACCTACTTCTCGAGTTTGTCAACCATAAATCGTAAGCGCTCACACTCTCTTTGAATTGCGTATCCCAACATTTTTTACGATGGAGGCTATAATTCTTGTAGTCTTGGCACACAAAGTAAACCATGTTTCTTGGCAGTTCAGAAGTGTGTTCTTTGGTGATTTTGGCACCACATGGGCACCTTTCACGGATTCCCAAGTTAGAGTCGGCCAAAAACTCAACTCGTTGCATGTACGCTGTCAGCTCCTCCATATAATCTTGATGTTCTTCTTTAGAATCGGTGGAGGAAGGGGCATAGACCATTGTAGCTGCCAAATATTGAAAAAATGTTAACTCAGAAAAATAAATCATGAAAACATTTACCAAATTTCACAAAATCCAAGAGAAATTGAAAACCCTAAAGTATGAAAATCAAAACAGTAAAGCATAAAATCTAGGGTTGGGAAACAAAAAACGAAACCAAAGAAACCGAACCAAAAATTTGGTTCCAGTTTGGTTTTCAAAAATTAACCGATCGGTTCCATAATTTAAGTAATTTTGGTTCTTGGTTAGAAACCAAACCGAACCGAGAACCAAAGTTAGAACTGAAATTAATCCATTAATTAATTTTTATTACTCCTAAGATTAGTTGAGCATAAAAACTAGAACCAAAGAACCGAACCAAAAATTTTTTTTGGTTCCGGTTCGGTGTTGTGTACACTTTTTTGTAACAAAATGGTTATTTTAAGTGTTTTTGTCTAAATAACCATTTGGAACCGGAACCGATTGAGAACCAAATTTATTTTAGTTCATCTTTGGTTCCAATTTCAAGTATCTATTTGGAACCGGAACCGAGTATAACTGAACCAAAACCAAACCAAATTTTAGAAGGTTCCATTATTTTAAGAACCAAAAGAACCGAGAACCGAACAAACCGAACCAAAGTGAACCGAGGAAGCATATGCCCAAGCGTAATAAAAACTACCATTTGAAGAAGAGATGAAAAGCAAATAATAAAAAGAAGAAAAGACGAGAACCCTAAAATAATAAAGGGATTGATGGTTATCTTTGGTTATGTGAAGAAAGAAAAACGAGATTGAATTTTTGTTGAAAAAAGAGATTCAAAATCGAGAATGAGGAGGGAGAAAAAAAATTTTGTTCTTAAAAAGAAAAATATTGAATTATATTTGTTTGTCGCTCTTGTGAAAACAATTGAATCTTATTATTCCTCAAGAATTAGTAGAAGTTATATACAGTAAACAATATTACAAAATTAACATAGAGTTCTATTTTTCATGATTTTCATTAAAAAATAGTATTACATATCACGAATAAAATATTTATGAGTTGTACATTTAATTTTGTTATAGTATCTAGCCATTATAACGAGTATAGTGTATAAAAATTAAGTAAACATACATTTACATAACATCAAATTGAGTAAACTAACAAAGTAACCTTATAAATATAAGTGTTATATGCTTGGCACGGTTGAAGCATAACCAAGGGGCACTACCATCAACACTAAGTCACAAGGCTAGATCTACATGCAATTTTCTCACTTTGGGAATAGCGGATGCAAGTAAAGGGGATGTCTTTGCTCTATCTGCTTCTTCGATCAACTTGCCTAGCAAAAAACTCATAAATAAAGAGCACCGCTAATAAGAGGACGTGGCTAATTACCAATTAACTTGGAACAAGTTTTCATAGAAGTATTGTAAGTATTATTTTTTAAAATATTTTTATAAACTTTTTTTAATTTCTTAAAAATCTTCTCAATTTTTTTTGAAATGTTATGAATAACTATAACTCATATAAAATTTGAAAATAATATTATTTAACTTTTTAATATATACAACTCGTTTAAATTCAAAAACAATATTTTCCACAAAATTGCCTGAGGAATTATTTTGTAGGTACTTTTTAGGTTCCATGGGACTACATTAATAAGTGGTAAATAAGTTGAAATATCATACATAAGTTTTATAGGATCGAACATAAAATCAAAACTTTTCATCATTAAATAGCAAATGCTCCCATCCCCCGTTAGCTTTCCTTATGTTTTTAGTCTTAGGACTAGTTTCCCCAGTGGATGGAAACTTTTTTGTTCTCCTTCTTCCTTTTTTTACTACTTGGTCTGATGGTAAGATTTCCATCTTTGCTATCTCATCCAGGACATCCCGTACAAATATAGACGGCACTAGAAACACAGTGCTGCTGTACGCGAGGGACCACAACTCACTCCAATAATAGTTAGAACACAACTCATGTAATTTGATTTTTTCACGAAATTTAACCTCCGGCCTATGATAATGAATGTATGCGGCTAATGTTTGCATACAAGGATACATCTCGATATCGAACACTTTGCAGCTGCAATTCATCGAGTCCAAGTTCACAAAATAGGTATTTCCATCACTACCAACTACTTCAAACTCAAAGGTGTTTAGTGACTGGACCATCAACCTTTCAGCAACATCCCATGAATCATGCGTCAAATTTTCCACAAAAGGCATTAATTTGTTTGCATTTTTACCACAATATATTGCTTACTCATTTCCATGAATTTTCATGCAACTTTTTGGTATTTGAAGCATGCCCTTTCACATTTTGTGACATATGCTATATGCAGTACCCATGATTTACATATAGCATTACAATCATCAACAAACGATAAATACCCATGCACATCCTCATCATCACAAATTCTAATTTCCTCCTCACATTTGCATCTCCCTCCCAATTAGGTGCATAGAAAACGCTATCTAACCTTCCTTTCATATAAACAAAGCCTTTTGTATAAAAAAGCCTCCATCACCGACAACGTTATATCCTCTTCTGCATGCCACATCATTAGACAACTAACATGACCTTCACATTTAAACAATATAACAACGTTGGCGCTCATTCCATTATGCCAAAACAAATGCAAAAACATATCATAACTGTCAAATAATACTACATATTATTATACATGATTATACTATCTTGGTTATACTATCGCAAAATCACCTAAAAGGAATGGACTCGAGTTACAATTTACAATGTATTACAATTACATCTACGAATATCAATGCTTACTATTAAGATGTCCTAGTTCACCCAAATTTAATTCAATTCAACATACTAAGCATTCTTTCCAATGATAATCAATAGTGGAACTCTTTCATACCTTCATGATGAGATATAACTGTAAAGGTAGATAGTTTGATGCAAATAGCTTCACTGGAGGTTGAAATTAACGTCGACGTCGGAGCTTGTCGTACGAAATTAGAGAGGAGACAAAATCGATATTCGTTAGTCGGGAAAGGAAAAGAAAAGAAAAACATGTGCACCGATTATTACTCTTCTATTATTTTTAGCCAATTTATTAAATTAATTATCAATAATTTGGAATAAATATAAAAAGACTAGTTTTGAAATATCACATTTTATTAAAAAGGGAGAGAAGGGTTACTATTATTTATATAGGAATAGGGTAGAGATAGATTAAGTAGAATATCCTTGTCTTTATCTAAACTACGATTTTGCCATTATTATTTTGTAAATAGATATTCATTATGGACCAATCCCTTTTGGGACTTCTCTTTTTTAGGTTTTAATATTTTTAAGGATTAGTGATTGCTTTTCCCGAAAATTCTAAAATTTTAATTTTCTGTTAGAAAAAATAATAAAATATATCAGCCTCTATTTTAAAATATTTTCCAACATTTTAAAAAGAAGTAAATATAGAATTCTATTTTCTGATTGGGAACATACACAAAATCACATATTTGGTGCTGCTAGTCTATTTCTTTCACGATTTTGTTGAAGTGATCAATGACATGAGTTTCCATTAGCATGTCAATTTTTGATACATGAGACGTGATTAACACTGCACAAGAATCCATTTTTCGGATAATGATTCCAAAGTCAGAAGCTCTTTTTCTTTTCTATCAACAAGATTCCGGTTGTAGAAGTGTATTGTATATTCTAATTGATTCGGAATGATTTAGGGGTGTATTGATATATATATATATATATATATTAGATAATTATGAATGGTTTGGTTTTTGTGAGGTTTTAAATGATTTTAAGGAGTTTAGAGAAATTTCATGTGACTTGTTATAAAAAAGGTTTTCAAAAATTCTAATAGAAACCATGAGATTTGAACTTTTTATTTTAACTAAACAAATTTTCCAAAATATTTTATAATCTTATATTTATGTTTTTTTTTGTCAACTAGCCTACTGACTTTTAAATCCCGCTCCTACTACTGCAGGTAGGGGGTTCGATCTCTGGTGTCTTGAGGATTTGTAAAGTGACTACACCACTGGGCCACCTGTCTTCGGCAATCTTATATTTATGTTTAAAATCACATTTTAAAATATTTTAATAACAATTCATTTGATTGGATTTTTAAAAATTATTAGTTTAACAACACTAAATTTTATAAGATTTTTTAAAATTTATGTATGAATAATGCATGATTTGTTATTTTAATATAAATCACTTAAAATCTATGTTCAATATATCCTATTTAATTTTTAGAAATTTTACATGATTTTAAAGAAATTATTATAATTTATGACATGATCTTACAAAACTCCACTAAGACAATGAATTTAGACTTTTGTATTGTTAAAAGAAATATTCTAAAACACTTTAAAATTTTGAAATCGAACTCTTAAAATAATTTAGTAACCGTAGATTTAATTAATTGTAAATGCTATAGTTTGACACAAAATGGTGAATTTGAATCTCACATTACTCCAATTAAAATAATTTGAATATAAATCAAATTTTATCGATCTAATTATTATTATTAAAAAAGAATAATATACAGAAAAACTAAGAAAAAATAAAATCTAGATAATAAATTTAAAGTGCAAGTAAGATATTCTACCAACTAACCACCCCCAACAATATTTGTTGATGTAGTATTAATAACAAAAAGAACACGATGTACAAGTATATCGGCTGTAACTGAGTATTCTTTTAAAATTTAATTAGGGGATTGACCGAGCTACGCTCGGTTTTTGGTTAAGAAACATTTATATGTAGTTTATTTGTTGGGTAACTTGTCAAATTTTGTGATTTGTGTTGTATTTCTGGAATGAAAGGTATGTGAGTTAGAAAGGGATAATTTTATTATTATTTGGAATGGTAAAATTAAAGATTGGACAATTTATATTTGCGTTAAGCCAACTTATTATGCCATCATGATGGTAGATGTGGTTGCAGGCTATATAATTAATGGCATCTCGTCCTTTGAATGTTGAAGGCAAATAGTTCAATTTTTCAGTTATGAGTTATAGTTATGAAGCATACTTCAATCAAGATTTTGGTCTGCTTTTATTTATTATTTAAAGATCAAAAGTACATGTGTGAAATTATTTGAAGATCATACTTATAATATTATCGGAAGAACAATTTAAGAATATATCTTTTATGAATCTATTTATAAAATTATGTCATTGAAATATCCAAATTGCATAAGTTTTTATTCTTTTCGAATAATTATATCGATAAGATACAATAACCTCAAATCCTTTTATAGTTTGTCTAAATTAAGAGAAAGGGAACAAATTCTAGATATCAGAATTATTAGTTGGATTAACTAAACGGAAAAATGACATGTATATAAGATATTCAACCCAATTATTTTGGATAGTATACAAAATAAGAATAAAAAGTAACTCTGGACATTCAATAGTGGTGAATATGTATAGTTTCAATAGAAGATTAAACAACTTCACCTCTGTAAATCAACCTATGTGTAAAATGGACAATCAAACGTCTTTCGAATTCAAATAAAGAAGATTAAGTTACATATTATATAGTTTATGGTCCATAAATATATTTAAAATTTAAAACAAAACCTTTATTTTCAAAGATTTTTGTAACAAACTCGAAATAGATTTAGTTAATAAAAAGAGATGGAGAATTAGACGAAGAAGAAGGTTCAGTTTCATGTAATTAGAGGGTTTTGATTTATGAATGACAAAATCTAGATATATAATAAACGGTTTAATATTAGTATTTTTCCAAATATATAATAACTAAATTATGCTATATAAGCTAATTGATTATATAATACATTATGAAAATTGTTTATTCTAAAGAAATTTTATTTTAAAGAAACCTATTTAAGTTTTTTCTTTGACTCGGTTCATATTCAATTTAGGTTTTTCAAATATGTAAAAAAAAAAAGATAAATATAGTTCATCTTACCTTACAATCCTTTTGTTTCATGCAATATCTTTATCAACACATTATCTACATCTTGGATTAATGAAACCATTTGCAGGTTTGTGTCATGAAACTTTGGATGACTTTATTAACGTACTGCGTATTCAACAAAACACAACATTTGGATAGTAATGAATATTGAGTGGAAGTAATTTTATAGAAAAGTTATCTCGTATTAGTGCAATGTTAAACCAAAAAAGGGGAAATAAGATGGAACTTGTGAATAAATAGTATGGAAGGACAGGAAATTGACAAAACTTGTAACATTGAGAATGATTTTAAATTAAATCAAAGAAACAACTTGTAATGTGAGGTGAATAAGCTAGTTTAGTTGTCTAGACGGGGGCGCTTCTCGTTCTTCACGTCTTCATCAGATATTTCGTTTGCATGTGTGTTATGAGCCTTGGAAATAATTGCACAGTCAGCAGATATGCGGTATTTTATTCCGGACACCTCGTCATTCAAGCCAACGTCGTTCAGAATAATACGGGAGACAGTGAAAGTTTGACGTGAAGCTTGGAAGTTGTACATTGACACTTTGATATGGAATTTGCAAGTTTGGCCAATAATGTGTTTTAAACTTTCAGGAGTTTTAGTTTTTAGTGATTCATTGTTATCATCTCCTTGGGTAAAAAAGGTAACAAAGTTTGGTTATTACTTGTATGGAAGGTGTAGGTGTGATTTTGAGGTGAAAGGGCATTGAATATACCTCGATAAATGCGTTTATAATTTCAGAAGCTTTCCATCATGCAAAGTTTGTCCCTTCACGATCAAAAATCACAAATGTTGTTGTGTCTTTGTTGTGGTCACAGACCCTTACTTCAAAGCGGTACCTACACATCAATTTGGATACAATTATTTGTTGTTTAGTTTGTGTTTGTGTTGGACATGTCCTTTTTCAAATGAAAGCATAGTGTGCAAACCTGATGAGGCCGACATTGTTGTATTTTAGACACGTGTTGCAGTAGAATGAGGAGCTTGATTTTCCCAACTTTGTGTTACAGCTACTGCGCGAGATGTAGTACCAACCATATTGTTCGTCGATGACATTTATTGTAGTGGGACATATAAAGATTTCTGCCTTGTTTGTTTGTCATTGGAAAGTAATTTATAACTGTGTTACAGAGTTAAGAACTTGTAGGGTTATCAGTTTTGAAAAGGGACTTACCTATGAAGTTTCACTTTGCAGATACTGTTATAATTCTTTAATAGTCACAGTTTCCAGTTTTGTGATGGAGGATAATGCGCTTGAAAGAGTCGGAGGTTTTTTGTCACTTTGAGATAAGCTGAAATATGTTTTTGTTGTTATGTTAGTGTCGATTTGGCTATCATTAGGAAATGATGGTAATCATGCAATAGCATCAAAGAATATACCTTTTGAAAAAACCTTTGGTATCATCAACGTCATTGTAAAAAAAAGAGGCGGGTAGCTGATGTCGAGCTTAGGGTTATAGTACCTGTAGGAAAATTAGGTGTGTAGTGGGATCGAATATAAGTTGTAGTTGTATTTGGGATTAGTGAACATGTAATTGAATATACCTCCTATAGATTTTGGGTTCACAGTAGTGATGAAAATCACTTTTGGCTTGATGTGTGCGTTATTTCATCGGGTCCTAAACTTTTCGGCAATGTTTACCCATAAGCTAACACGAATTGTGTCACTACTGGATATTAAATGTCAGGTCGTTATCTTGAGAGAGAGACGTATTAAGCATAAAGCTTGCGAGGGCTTACTCTTGATGTTGGAGGTGTAGAAACACTCTATCACTTGATCTTGTGTCATGTACTTGAGGTGTCATTTCTTTAGTGGATTTCAAGTGGAGGTTGTCACCTGAAATTACGCAGAGCTCACCTATGACATCTCAAAGACGTAAAAGTAAGTTCGTGTGGTATGATGTTTATGTGCTAAGTATTGTAAATGGGTAAGTATTGGGTTACCAAAGAAGTCAATGTTGGTGTCAGCAATTGCAGAAAACTCTTGGAAAGTCTTTAGCCTAAACTTGTCTTCTTCAATTATGTGATCTTCGAGTGGTGCCGGGAGGAATGTTGTTTCGTCAATGAAACAGATGAAGTGTTTGTAGTCGGAGACACGATAGTACTTCTTGTTGGGATTGACCATGAAGTTTTTCAATTTGTATACTGTGGTCGCCATCAATTCTTCTTGAAACCGAATTGCCCGATTTGCCGAAATAAAACCTTGAACTGCATTTTCCTGCAGTCGTATTGACAAAAAAAATCAGTGTTGTATATTTAGAAGAAATAAATTTCAATGTACCTTGGAGTCAAAGAGGAGGAATTTAATGCCTTTAATATTCTTCTTGTACGTATTAAAAAGGTTAGAAAAATTATAAGGGACAAAAAATATTTAAAACAAAATGGGCTTGAAAAAAGAAAAGCACATCAAAAAGAGACCAAAACATACAAAATCGAAGGCCTAAAATTCTGTAATTGTACATTCGAGATAGCTGTGAGCATTGGTCATATATTCATATTCTTTTGTTTCTTTTAAATTCTCTATGTTTGTGATTTTTATTCATAAATCATACTATCGTTTTCTATTTTCAATGTCATTTTAATAGATATTTTTGCTTTGCTTGTATTCATATATCAAATATATCTATTGTAGCTTAGTTGTTTAACGGTATAAAGATAATATAATAATTTTAATATAAAAAATATTCTGAAGCATTAACACAAAAAATTGAATGACATGTCAATGTAAAAGTGCTTTTTAGAAACTCTTAACAATTTTTTTTGTGATTTATAGGAAGTAAATGATTTTACCTTTCTTAATAGATGACGGATTAAAGAACTTATAAGGTAATCATTTTTTTGGGACTAATATAAATTGGTCACTAAAAACATGTATCTTGTAAAATTTAGTCAGTGAATTATGATTTTAACTTCTTTTTTTGTTACTCACCGTTGTTGCTTCGTTTGGATCACTGTGAAAACTCATAGTAAAGTAATAATTAAACGAACAAATATGGAAGCTATAGATGTTAAAATCAATCAAACAATTTTCAAAACCCGCTTAGCAGTATAATCTCGAAAGGAAGACAACGAATTTAAGGGTAACAAAAAGAAAAAAGAGGTATTCAAATTGTTGTACCTAATAAAGCAATGGTCGAGAATATTTGACATTGATGATCTTCTGGGAAAACGCTAGGGGTTGTTTTTTCACATAAATCATATTTGTTTGAGACAAATGAGAATATAAGAAATCACTAAAGATTAAACGAATTAGAAAAATACATGCAGTAGGGAACGTTAGAAAATTGGAAGAGAAACTTTTGTGATTAATTTCAGTAACATTTATCACTTTTAAATATATTGTGGATTAATGCTCATTTAGTTTCCATCAATTTTTAATAAAATTAACGCTTAAACGTAGAGTGTGGGATGTTTAAAAGGTGAGTCAATAAGTGAGTTCTTTAAGAATTGTTTTAGAAAATTTATGGTGACATGTCATCATTAAAAGAGATTACAAAATCTGATGTGTATGGTTTAAGAGGTATCAAAACCTTACTTTTATTAGTATAGATACTCCGTTTCAAGAACTTTGGACAATTTTAATAGATAATTAACCGAGAAATTCATATGGTTTAAATCCCGATTAATCAAATCGCTTTGCTATAAAAGAAAATGGGAAGTAGTGCTTCCATTGTGGAGAAGTTGTCCATTTAAAGTCAAACAAATACATAAATATTCATTTTAAGAAGTCAACGATATTAATTGGCCACGAAACAAATCACACCCTGTTGCCTACATGTAATTAATTAATTGTGTTCACTATCACTAATTATATTTCGTCTTTTTGTGGCAGCATTACAACTAATTATACTTGTATTACAGAATAATTTTAATTCATGTTCACATCAGATTTTTTATTCAGAATTTGATTATAGAGTTTTTTTAGTCTGATAGATAGGATATGCAACTAATGATTCTATCATTTAGGATTTGATTACTTCTTTTCTACCGTTAATAGATTAAAGACATGTTTTTTTGTCCATCCAAATACTTTATTCGGATGATTTGTGTGGATGATGTGTCTGGATGATGCTTTTGGATGATGTTCTTTTCCTCATCCGAAAATTATATCGGGAGGATCTGTTTGGATGAACTTATGTTTTTGTACATTTGTGTAAATTAGTTGGATGTAATATGTAAGTAAATGACTAAAAATGACATGTTTGTAGTAAATTATCTTTTTTATGATCTAAATTATATTTACACCAAAATCGTTATAGAATTTCGAACGAAGGCAATGGTCGAGACGACAAGAAGAAAAGCGTCGAGAGAAGAGAAGAGAAGAGCTAAGAAGAGAGATGAGAAGAGAAGAGAAGAGAAGGCCGAAGAGCCGAGAGGAGAAGAGTCGAGAGCCGAGAGCCGAGAGGAGAAGAGTCGAGAGCCGAGAAGAGTCTTAATTTTTCAAATATTGCTTTTAATTTTTAGGGGTATTTTTATCTTTTAATTATTTTTAAAAACTCATCTGCCTTCGAATGCATCATTTAAACTCATCCAAAATTTTTTAAAATTTTGAATGATTTTGTCAAAATCATCCAGATGTTGCATATGGATTAATCAAATAATTATATTTAAAAAACAACAATTTTCATCTTCATCTAAATGGATCATCTGGATGGACAAAAGAACATGCCTTAAATAGAAATTTTAGAAAGTTGACTGTTAAGAAAAGGATAATCAATCTCATTTATATTCAAATATCTGATAGTAAAATTCTCAATATGTTCCTTTTTTCTGTATATAATAGAATATATGTATCTATCATAACGTTAAGATACGATCGGATCGGTTTAGGGAAGTACATTCTTGTATGAATACCTTTTCAGTAAATGAGAAAATCAACCTTTGCAGAATATTTTAGTATGTACCTAGGTCTTGTCTTGTAAATTGCTATATAATAGTGTAATATCGTTGAGCAGATATATGAGAAAACTATCCTTTTTATATAGTATATACAATACAAGACCTAAGTATTGACCATTGGGTTCAAACCTTAAAATTCATGTCCTAAATCCAACGAGGGTAACAACAAACATGTTTGATATGAGCTGTAATTTATATTCCTTCTATTGATTCAAGTATAGGCCTATAGTTTTTATTCGTAAGGCCCATTAAACTTTTAATACATCGAAAAGTAAAGCCCACTACTTATTAAACTTCAAGAAAAGTTCAAGTCAACAACAAACTCTTTAACATGTTATAAAGTTCCCAAACCAGAAAAAGAAACCGAAATTCTTATCTTTCTAGCCGAGTAAAAATCGTGTAGGATGATGATTATGTGTAACTGAGAGCTTGCCACGGTGGAATTCGAAAGATGTGACGTACACGTGTCATTTAGAAATATCGAGACAAACATCGTGTCATTTTATTCTATTCGAACTATGTAGAAGAAATTCTCAGTCTCCGTGTTTGGATAAAGAAAGGCTTGCCATTTTACTAACTGAGCAAGAGACGAAAACAAAACAGCGTGTCGTTTTCATGATACGAACAAGAGAAGTAAAACACGGCAAGACTGTGTGGAGGCAAAGTACGAGTTGGTACGGAATTTGTTGTGTATTATTTCATCTGTACTTGTTTTTCTTTTTCTTCTTCTGTCGCAAAGTTTATTTCCTTTTTATATCAAATTAATATTATGGATTCGATAGTTACGTTTCCTCTACCACTAGACACTTTACGACAACAGCATTTTAAAAAGTATATTCTATCAAATAATTCATTATCACGGATATATTTATCAGTCCTATTATTTCGCGATATTAAATTGCAAACGTGTTTTCCCAAGACCAATGTACTCAGGAATACACAATTTGGGTCTGCAAATTGCAGATATTTTCTCACTTGCAACACAACATACGATTAAAAAACCGACTTTTTTCTTAACACTTGAAGCAGTTTTGAAATCAGAGAAACATTTATTTCAGATGAATTGAGATATGAAAAGAACAAAGTTTGGAATCAAAACCAAAGGAAAAGCAAAGAAACATAATGATAAACGAATATCGGAGGTCTTTTAGTTGAGAAGATGTATAATCTTAATGAGAAGGGACTTTGAGGTTGAAGGATTTGTTAATCCAAGCCTTGAAGCTTCCTCCTTTTCTTGCTCCATTAATGGTGGAGTTTCCATTACTTTCATCCACCTTCTTCTCTGGTTTCCTACATAGCATGAAGTTCCTTACTCCAAGCGATCCAATTGCATCCCATGTGCTTAAAGCTGTCAAACAAATCAAAACCACATAAGTAAACCAATTCGAATTCGATTAAAGAGCAACAATCACAAAAGAAATTGGGAAACTTGTAAGTACCTTCAGGTCCAACCATGGGGCAATAGAGAAGAAAATCATTGAAATCGGATCCGAGAAGGGGAAGGCGACCTTCACGAGCGTAGTTTTTAAGAGCAGTATCGATAACAGAAGCAACAAGATCATCCTCATAAGCCACAAACCGGATCGGACCGGCACTACCAAGAACCGTAACGCTAATCAGAATCCTGTTTCCTTTAGCGTTCTGGTTCTTCTTCTGCTTGTTGTAGAGCAACATCTTCGAATTTCAAGAGAGATAATCAAAAAAACAAAGAGCCAAAATCCCAGAAACACAGAACCCTAGTTAAGAATTGGTTGAAATTAGGGTTCACGATGTGAAATTGTTCACGGGTCGAGGCCGAGGCAGCGAAAGTACCAGCCTTCCTTGCAAGATCCGAAAGCGAAAACAGAGGATGCGGAGAGAGGAAGGAAAAAGCTCGCCCTTTTGATGGAAAGGGAGAGCGTAAACTTACCACCGATCTGATTAGTTTCCACCATTCACAAACGATTCTCACAGAGATTGAGTCACACAAAGGAGACGAGGAATTGTGCAAAAGGAGATGGCTTTGATTGCTAAGCGGAGAGAGAGAGAGAGAGAGAGAATAGACTTAAATTGGAAAAGAAGAATGTGAATGAGAGAATGAGCCAAGAGGCGAAGGGAGTATATAAGTAGGTTGTTAGGGTTAGGGTCACTTTCGGGATTTTATGATATTTCTGATTTTCTCTTACTTTTTTGTAACTGTTACCAATTTCGGTGCCTTTGGAAACGTGTTCCTTTTTTCACTTACGCGTTTTTATTTGTTCCGTGAAAGGAAATATTACAAACGTTTTTTTTTCTTCCTTTTTAGTAATTACTTTGTTAATGCTCTTTCCGTTTCAAAATTTTATATATCTTATATATTATTAAATAAAATTAATATAAAATTCATAAATATTTTTAAAATTATAGTTAACGTGATTTACAAACTTTTATATAAAATTTTAAAATATTTAATAGAAAAGATTTTGGTAAAAACTAAAAATTAAAATATATCAAATACAAATCTGAGTCCAGAATTCTGTTTTCTACATATATAGATTTAGTATTTATTCTAATATTTTATCAAGTTTGGTTTCTCTATATTGATATTTTAGATTATTTAATTTAACATTTATTCGAATAATTTTATTTTTTGGGTCAGTTTTGGTTTGATATATATATATATATATATCAAATTTGGGTTCAAATAGTTATATATATATATATATATATTCAAAATATTTTTAATAGATTTATATATTGGGTTTTTGATATATTTCAAATTTGGGTTTGGTTCTGTTTTTCAAATAATTAGATTTAGTACCCATTAATGTATTTTGCCAAGTTCAAGATCTTATAATTCGGGTTAATTCCAGTTTAAGTTTTGGGCCTGTAAAATAATTTCTTGAAATTAATATATAAAATATCTATATGGGTCTAAAACCTAAATAAACACATGTTAAAAAAATAATCGAATTTCACAGTATAACGTGAATATAAAATAATTTTGTTTTAGATTATAATTTTACAAATTTTGAGACAAAATTAATTATATTTAATATTTTATGATTATTAATAGTATATCGTCTCTTATATCATTGGTCGAATTACATCAAACAAAACTATTAAATAATTTTTATTAAACAATACTTAAGTTTTCTAATATGTGTGTTTTTATTCAAAACATTTTATATTTTGAAATATAAAGAATGAAAAGAATTATGATTATAAATATTAGGAGTCGAGTTTAAATTATAGATCATATGTTGACAAAAAAATAACTATAGATCATATTTTTGATCTAATCGCTAATAAAAAGAATCTAATAAGTAATATGTGTAGGTAAATGGAATTAAATAGGGAAACAGAATCAGGTGCAGAGGAGAATAATGGGCCATGGTCTTGAATGGTGCAGAGCAAAACTAAATGAGTTACAGTGAGAAGGAGATAGCACATGAGTGACTGATAGAACCAACGCAACATAGAGATGTCGTAATTCATATTTAAGAGAAGACAGCTATTAATCTCATCTCATATTGCATTATTATATATATCACCTAACTTCTTCTTATCATCATGCATGTGAATTATCTTCGGCCGATCAATGTCCCACAAAACTTATATATCCATATATCTCCTTGGCTTAGCGTCTCATGTCCTCTTTTTTATGTCAATATTACTTACAACTAACCGATCCAATAACCAAATTTCTATATATATATAAATAATAACATTCGATCTTTAAATTTACAAATGTATATATTTTAGTAAATTTACTATTTACTACTAAACTAAATACCACATACTTCATGTTCCCATTTACTTACAAATATTATAGTATTGACATCTCAAATCATTATTCTCGTTAATTCATTCTATTATTTATGTGTCACCTAGAGTATTTGGTGAACGAAATGACTTTCGGAAAAAAATTATATGATTTTCTTTGTCAAAGTCTTATTTTGTAAAAGATTAAGCCGTTGATACAATGACAAAAACATAAACATGATATCACTAGGTATACTGACGGATAACCTGCAAATATTTTTTAAGTCGAAACCGAAAAAACTTCTAAAAATGATTTCACTTTTGAAATAATTTGGTCAAAAAGAATGGTACTCAACCCTTTGATCAAAATAACATCTTCGTTTACATTTTAGATTTTAGTGTAGTATTTTGTTTGGTTAATTATTAAAGTTAAATTTTATTGATAAGTGAATTTTCAAAAAAATGTACTTACAAGTCAAAGACAATTGAGTGGGCATATAAGAATGTTATACTAAATAACAGGTCATTTAAAAACTGAATAGCATATTCCAAATGAATACCATCCATAGAAAAGATAATAAACGTGACAGCTGAGCTGACAATTATATCTTGTAATATTATTTTTTGTTTTTATTGCACACAACCATACAAGTATTTTTGTGTTTTATAAAAGCTTATAAATTTTGATTTGAAACGTACGATAATTAAAGAATACTAAAAATATAATATAAAAAAAAGGAAGAAACGGCTTCTCTTAAAAAAGTTGAGAAGCCAGTCTGTGTCTGTTCAATAAACGACTAGCCAGATTCCCAAATTAACTCATGTCCATTGATTTCAATTATACGTTACTCTTCTAGATGCAAACGTAGGTCCATTCATTGCAACATGTCAAACATTATTTTA
This sequence comes from Lepidium sativum, assembly GCA_023374145.1. NCBI lineage: Eukaryota > Viridiplantae > Streptophyta > Magnoliopsida > Brassicales > Brassicaceae > Lepidium > Lepidium sativum. The sequence goes on along the minus strand of JAKUCM010002491.1, from coordinate 28,082 downwards.
TTCATCATCTCAGTCTATATAGTACTATTTGCTACATTTTATGCAATTTCTTATTTATATGTCAGCCGAATCTAAGATTCTCTGTTAGCTATTTCAATTATACCAAAATCACGAGGTTTCAGTCGTCCTCATTATTTTTCTTTTTTATAAAGGATTTTAGTGTACAAATTGAATTGAAATAAATATATAAAGATCCGAGAAAACAATATAAAAAAAAAAGTCCATGTAGGCGCTGAAATGCTTTAATGAGACCAAATTTGTTTTGTTACCTCTTCGTTGCATTTTTTGAATGATCTATAGTTTCATTCCTTTTGATCAAAAAAACGTAAAGGTTCATAAATCACGTTTTTTTTTTTGTAAAGAAACATAATGAGTTAAATTAATAAATAATGTATTATTCGTTGACAAAAAAAAATGTATTATTCAATAAAAAATCAATTATTTTTTTGTCAATAGCATGAATAACTCAACCCCAAACAATCAAATTACACGTCTACAAATAATGATTAATATAGCCAGTGAAAGATTAGTGGGTAAGAGAAAATACACTTAGCTAATAGGTTCACAGTCTCGCTAAAACAACTTGAGAAAATCCTATCTATAACCTCGTGGCTATACGTGGCTAACTTGTCACAACTTTGCCACTGTATAGATATATCCACGAAATTGCAACTAAAACAATGTTGTAAATCGTCACCTAAAAAACACACAACGTTATAGTTCGTGTATATGTCCATGAATTTCCACTGTTTTACCCATTGTGATTTTACCACTTTTTAATGCAATAGAACCAAGTGGTTAACTGCTTTGCCACTTCATTTCTATGGTAATGTGGCTATATAGTCATATATGATTTTTGCCATTTATCAGTATATTATAATAAATAGAAAAATATTGGAATCCAAATGCAATTTATTAAAACAACACGAACAAAACTCACCTTATCATGTTCAATCTTTGTAAAAATTTGAGCCTCTCCACAATTCTTATGTACCACTTTGCCATTATATGATCATACATACGAGATGCATCAGCTAATTGACTCTTCCTAACATCTTCGTCTGACCTCCAATAAACCTTCAACCTTGCTCAATCATTGATGCCAATAAAACATATTAAAATCACATGTGCCAAAATTTGTGTTCATCCTTAATTTGTTGATTGTGACAGCTATATATTATCCAAACTAGAATAAGCTCACAGTACAATTCTCGTTTGGTTGCAATCATCTGGTCACAATCAATTCGAGTACTCTTACATAAACACAAAAAAATGTAACATGCTTATCTCTATCACACAGACTGAAAGTCTAACATGGGGTTTTATTTTTGTTGTATTTCTTTTCCATTATTATTTGCCGTTTATAACTAAACTCTATGATCTTTTGGTCTAATATTAACATTAAAACCAAAATAATGAATGAAATTGGCTTGGCAATAAATTACATGCTAAAACATAAACCTATATATAGTGTAGATACTAAAAAATTAAAAAAGGAAAAAGGAAAAATGCAATCGTCGTCCTGAATGAATGAACCCTAAAGATAGTAAAGGAGACAGCGATGAATTTGGATGTCCGTAAACTATGGATGGATCTGTCGATGTTGCTTTTGAAACTCCACGTTGTTCCAACGTCGATAACTCTTGTTTCCTGCAATATTCACGTCGTTTCAAATTATAAATTCCATCAAATAGCTTATTTTGGGTAAATTCAGGCAAGGGTTTGAAAGGGATTTGTGTTCTTCGATATCTCTTTCGTATTTGGCTATCGCTTACAAAATTATAAAGTCTCTTTCTTTTTTCTTTTTTTTTTCTCGGTGGAATTTGCAGCAATGGAGGATAAACCTTTAGGAATTTTGAAAGTTCATGTGAAAAGAGGGATTAATCTTGCCATTCGTGATGCCACGACCAGTGATCCTTATGTTGTTGTCATATTGGGTAATCAGGTTTGTTTGTTTTTTTCTTTTTCCGTTTCGGTTCATGCCCTTTAGATCAGATTGTGCATTGTTTTGTGTTTGATTCATTAGTGAACAAATCTTTAATGATACCAATTTGGATGTCGACTATAAATCCTATTCACATGGATGAGGCACAATGTGATGAGGAGCTTATCACCATGTGAGAAAGATATCAATTTGATCTTTGCTTTTGTTGTTTCTTATTTGCTAAATAAAACTATGCAAATCACCTAGGCATAATATTGCCATGTTCTCAAGTAACAAAACTAAAGAGCATTACTTGATTGATTCATGTTTGTCCACTTGTCTTAGTGCATAATCTTGTTGAAGGGTCGTCTCCCAAACTTAACGAGCATTAGTACTCTTTCAGATGATAATGGATGTTTAGTCTCAGTCCTTAATCTTGTTGAAGGGTCATCTCCCAAAATAAATAAGCATTAGTCTTCTTGCAAACGATCCATACAATCACATTATTTTGTTGAGGGTCATCTTTCATGATGGATTCAAACAGAAAAATGTCATCTGAGTTCAAAAAAGTTGAAAAGGGATAAGATTGAGTTGGCCTAAATGATTGTGTCCCTGTGTTTGTACTCCAGGAAGGCCTTTCTTTTATTATTTGTACGATGTAACTTTCTGTTTGTATATTTCTTTTTCAGAAACTTAAGACTCGTGTGATTAACAATAACTGTAATCCAGTGTGGAACGAACAACTGACCCTTTCCATCAAAGATGTGAATGATACAATCCGTCTGGTAAGCTATCATGTTTCTGTGGGTAGTCTCTATTGCAAGTCTAGGCTATTAGCTTCATCTTGTTGATGCATTTCTTTGGAATATGTTTCCAACCTAAAAGAAGTGTTCCATGGCCTGGGGCCATATTATGTTCTGTTTATGCAGACGGTGTTTGATAAAGACAGATTCTCGGGAGATGACAAGATGGGTGATGGAGAGATTGATCTGAAGCCATTCCTAGAAGCACAACAGATGGAATTAGATTTCCAGAAGCTGCCTAATGGTTGTGCAATCAAGAGGATCCGTCCAGGCAGGTCAAACTGTTTGGCTGAAGAGAGCAGCATCACTTGGAGTAATGGGAAGATCAAACAAGAGATGATTCTCAGACTAAAGAATGTAGAGTGTGGGGAAGTAGAGATCATGCTCGAGTGGATTGATGGTCCAGGATGCAAAGGTCTAGGACGCGAAGGTCTGTTAACAATCCTCTTTTGACTTATGTGTATATCGATTTTTTCGATCTAATTGCGAGCATTGTTTCTCTCAGGATCTAAGAAGACACCATGGATGCCAACAAAACGATTGGACTAAGATGAAGATATGATTGTATTTGATTTCTTTCTCTTCGTGGAAAGAGGACTTTGTATTTGTGTCATCAGATTATAATTAAGACATAAAAGGTTCTGCTTTGGTCTTAGTTGTACACGTCGAAAAACTCAACCCTTATATATATTGTATTTGTTTTTACTTCTTGAAAGAAATAAAACAAACCCTGAATTATCTCATCTACGTCAGAATGAAAAGTCAACGAGTTAAACTTTTCTCCATCGTCAGAAAAGATATTATTAACAAAAAAGAGAATCAAGAAGATGTTCGTGTGAGTAACGCAGAGATGAATATAAAAGTGAGTTATTAGAAACAAATAAACTGAAACAGACCTAATTACTTGTATATTAACTGGTCATCTCGCTCTTTCGTCCATTAATAAGCCAATTTAAGTGGTCTCCTTGAATTTGAGCCGTTGATTTTTTTTCTGAGGGTATAAGAAAAGTAGAAGCAACAGGGCCTAGAGATATCGATCGTCGTGTGTTTTCTCCTCAAAACTCTAAAGAAAAAAGTAGAGAAAAGAGGTCGAAATGGAGGACCTTGTGGGACTTCTGAGAATTCGATTGAAAAGAGGAATCAATCTGGCTCGTCGAGACTCGACCAGTAGCGACCCTTTTGTTGTCATAACCATGGGATCACAGGTCTTCTCTCTCTCATTCTAATCTGATTTGGTCTTCTGTGTTTTTTGATTTTGGACTTGTTTGATGTTTCTTCTGTCTCAGTTCTTAAGATTTGTTTATTGAATTGTTTTCCTTTAAGAAGCATGATAGAAACAAGAGAACCTAATGTCATGCTACAGATGTGAAAACAATAGACAGCTTTAGTATCTGATCTTGATAAATTAAACGGTCTGAAAGAGGAAAAGAAAGAATTAACATTTGACTGTATGATATGTTTCCATGGTCTCTTAATTAAATTCTTTGAATTTGCACCAGAAACTAAAGTCACGTACTGTGGATAATAACTGCAACCCTGAATGGAACGAGGAGTTGACTCTTGCCATCAAAAATCCAGATCAACCTGTGAATCTAGTGAGTACTAACATTCGAAGAGTTTTCCAATTTCTGCAAGTAACTAAACTTTGATAACTCTTATAAAGTCTCCATTTTTGTATAACAGTTGTGTTCGTTTTTGTTTGAGAGCAGATAGTGTATGATAAGGATACATTCACATCGCACGACAAGATGGGAGACGCACAGATAGATATCAAACCATTCGTTGAGGTTCACAAAATGGGTTTGGAAGAACTTCCAAATGGAACAGAGATCAAGAGAGTTTTGCCCACCAAAGACAACTATTTGTCTGAAGAGAGCAAAATAGTCTCCAACAATGGCAAGATCGTTCAGGATATGATTCTTCTATTGAGGAATGTTGAATGTGGCGAGGTGGAGATTCAGCTTGAATGGATTAAAGTTCCAGGTGGTAGAGAACTCTAAAACAGAAATGAAGTATCTTTATGTTTCTTTATCCTTGTTTGTGTGTGTGTGTACTGACCATAACTAATAAAAGCTACAGGTTCTTATGACTTTTAGACAAAGCACAGCCAGTAGAACAGAGTACTACTCTGCTTTGTAATTGATATATTATTTCGATTTAGATTTAACCAAAACTGTTTTTGGTTTCCTGCGAGTTTTCTGATTTGATTTTCTTCAAATGAAGAAAACAAACGTGGAGTAGAAAAACAAAAAATAAACGTGAAGTTTGCTGGGAAGATAGGCACTGCTGTGTTCGCCGGTTTAGCTCGTGCAGTTTGTTTAGTTTTTGGCATGGGTTTAGCTACTACTCCTGCTTGCTTCGTGAGCACGTTACTCTCTCCATTTGAATACGACGTTTCAACTTAAAGAGCTCTGTGTTATTATGGTAACACACTTCCAACTTAAAGAGCTCTGTGTTTTGTAACCAAATTTAAACTTGAATGAACAAATGTGCGGTTTTGTGGTTTTGAAGATGACAGCTTCCCATTTACCGTATACAAGAAATGGACCAGCACTCGACCCAAGCAAGTTGATTTCATGAGTGCTTACTCTAAGCATCTTAGAGAATTCATTATAGAGAGAATCAATCACCCTGAACATTGCGACGCTCCTCTCAAAGGGTTTCAGGCAAGGGTCTAGCTTTATCATCTTTCTGTCTTTAGAATGTTGGACAAGTCATGACGGTTTTTAGGTTTGTGAATTTTAGGATTGCAATTGACTATACATCTTGTCTATATTGTGTTAATACTGAACGAGGTAAAGATGATACTTTTTAAATCCAATAAAGTGTAAGATATATCACACAAAACAAGGACATATTTTAAACGTGTTAGACAAAATAATCTTTTTTAGCGGAGAAACTGTAAACTCAATTAATTTATTTTTGATTTAGTTTAAGATTAGATAGTGAGTTTAAATCCTACTAGATTTAGTTGAAATTTTTTGGCTATTTATTAACTTTTGCCGATCCAATTATTATTGATAAAAAAAAGAAAGTTTTTCGATCCGGTAAAATATAAGTTATATCAAATGAATAATAGATAAAACTATAATTGTAACTGTTAATTAGAATTTTAGTCGACAACAATATTATACAGAAGTTTCACATTCCATCCATATTAAGGAAGGAAAAGTTATATCCAACATCTAAAAAGCGCTTTAGTTTCACCAACAATTATATTAGTGAATATAAAGATAAATATCTCTATAAGCTCAACAATATAAACCTATATACTTTGTTAACAACAAAAATTTCACGATACACGATTAGGTGTGAAATAGCGATATATCCAACATTTGAACTGTTCTAGTTTTACCAATATTTATATTAACGGAATATAATGATAATATCCGTATAAATTAATCAATATCGACTTATAAACTTTGTTACCACTCGTAGTAACTATATCAGAGATGCACCTATATATTCAAAATTATAAACTTAATATTTATTATTTTGGTTAGTGAAAAAATAATTTTTAAAATTAAATGGCACATGAGCATGGTGGGTATTATCTAATTTACTTTTTGTTGAGGAATATGGTTTTCAAAACTCATACCTAAAGGTTTTAAGAGCTAGGTTACAAGTTGTTCTATTGCCATCTTTCGTAATCCAATTGGGGTAGTTGCAGAATCTTCTCTCGATTTATGAACGAATAACCTCTCATCTATCGTTTAGCTATTAAGCATGTGACTACTCCACTGGGACTATCTTTGTTAATTTATGTTGCATCTGTTTTTATTCCCTGGATTTTAATGTTGGCAATGAGGTTATTCCGTTCTTGCCTTTGTACTCATCATTTTAATCTAATACAAGGTAGTGTTTGTGACAAATTCCTTTTTTACAGTTCGTAAAATCACCTTCTTTTTTTTTATCAATTAGATGGAGAATCTTACTTAACTATTATGTGATCATCCGAAATTAAACTTTTAATAGTTTTTTAATATACATTTAACCAATTGAATGTAATTTTCAATTCAACGAGTTTTTATAACACAAATGTTTTATAATATTTCAGAATAGGTCTCTCATTGTGATATAAATATATATAATTTTTTGTTGATTCTTCACCCAATCTTTTGTCTTCGCATATTTAAGCTTATGTACAACTAGAAAACATGTGCTTTTTCTTGAATATAATATTGCCCATTAGCCAAAAACGATGTTGAACTATTTTCTCATATGATCAACATTAACGTAAAGTAATCCTTATATAAATATAAAATAATTATGTATTGATAGTTTGGTGGACCATAATAATAACTTTAATGGAAGTAATTGTATGGCAGATCCGCGACATCACTAAGATGTAATATTTAAAGTCGTTCTGCGTAACATATCCCAGTAATACATAGATCGGGCCCGGTTGCATCAATCTTTGTTCACAACAACTTATACATTTATTTTAATTTAGGAAAATAAAAACAAAAACAATAAGCTATATCATTACCAAAAAAAAAAGCAAAAACCGACAGATAAACCAACGGTATAAAAATTATCAGATCAAAACAGACAGAAACATGACACTACAAGAAAACATAAGATTAACAACGCCTATTTACGACATTTACTACAAGAAAACATGACAAAATACAATTTCGTCGTAAAAGAGTTGTAAATTTACAACGAAACATTTCATTGTAAATTACTTGACGATAAATTGACAACGCATTAACATGTTCAAACCAATTTGTTGTATAGTCATCCCCAATATGCACCATTTTTATGACGATTATAGTTTACAACGAGTTAAAAACGAATTTGAAAATTTTGTAAACACGTTTTTCGTGATACATAATAGGTTTAAAAAAATATAAAATATGTCGTAAAAATATCTCATAATATTAGTTTTTGTTGTAAAAACGTCTTAAATTTGCAAGTTCTTTACGAAGAATTTCTTTATAACAATTTAAAGAAGAAATTTAAAATTAGGTACTTTTAGTTACATATGTTGTATATTACTAGTATTTGGTTTAATGTTGTAAAACTATTGTTATATTTTTGTCTATATAAGGAGGAGGTCTCTCACTTCATAATTCACAACACAACACAGCACAAACAAAAAATAAAATTCTTTGAGAGAAAAAAAACATTTTTGAGAAGAAAAAAAAACGTTTTCGGATAAAAACCAAAAAATGTTTTTTGGTAGTGATATATATGAGCAATCGAAGTGGATGTATATGCATAGAGATGCTACTCGAATCGTAAAAAATAATTTTATGAACATGGTAGAAATATTCATGCACCAAGCAAGTCAAACTGAAATCACGCTTGAATCGGGTAAAATATTTTGTCCTTTTTGGAAATGCAAAAATACAAAATTTACCCGAGTAGAAAATATTTGAAATCATCTATTAAATATGAGGTTTACACCACATTACTACATTTGGTTTCACCATGGGGAAGGTAATAGTGGTGGTGGGAATGATGAAGCAAGTAGTAATAATTATAATAATGTTGAAGTTAATATCGGTGAAACGAGTAATTTGCATGATGTTGGTTATCAGAATGAGATTCATGGGATTGTAGAGCATGATATGATGCATGAGATAGTCACATATGCATTTCAGAAAACTAATACTGAACTTTTAGTTGTCAAGACACCTAATGTAGATGCAAAAAGATTTTATGACATGTTAGATGCTGCAAACCAGTCGATCTACGAGGGATGTAGAGAAGGTCTATCTACAATGTAAATTCCTTGCTCATTTGTCATTTCTCCTTCTCTCTCTCTAAGGTAACTCTTCTCTACCCTCTCTCTATTTTTTTTTACTTAGAAATGACTTAGTTTTTAGAGATTTAGGATATATGGAATTTAGAAATAGATTGGAATTTAGAATTTAGGATGGAATATAGATTTTAGAATGGAATATATGTTATTGTTAATACAATTGTAATTATTTTTAACTGCACTGTAGATTTATCTATGGCTCCCCATAAGCATACACGTCGTGTCCACTACAATGACCTTATTCAGGGCACTTACTCTTCGTTGGGCTCTGTTAGAGCGACCACTTACTCAGCGGTATCGGAGACACAGTCACAGACTCTCACTCCTCCTGGTTTTTCACCACCACCGGACGAGCCCGTTGACCCTCCATAGTTTCCTGGAGCTATTCATCCGAACCTCTTGGTACCAGCTAATGCACCTTATGCATTAGTATATGGTGGAGGATATTCTCGTGGCTTCAAATTGGGAGAAATTTTAAGTATTGCATATTGATGGACCTACTGGTACTTATTGGTACATTTTATTTATAATATTAATTTTATTTACTAAATTTAAAAATTTATTAAAAAAATTACTTATAATTATATATTTACTAATTATACCTGTTTTAAAAATTTCAGGTTTGGCGAAGTTGGGCGAAGTGTTACAAAGTGCATCAAGAGCTATTTTATAGAGGCAACTCCTAATTGGAAATCGACACCCCGCTACATTCGCATTACATGGTTTAAGATTTTCGCGGTAATTAATTATTTTTTATTAATTTAAATTATTACATTTTATTTAATCTATCTATTTTTTAAGTATTAAATACTAATTAAATCTTTTTTTACTAACAACGTTGGAACTGGGACGTCTCCATCAACGAGACTGTCAAGCATGAGTTCAACCAGAAAGCCATAAAGCGGCTTTATAACACTGTCTCTGATTGGAAGACAGATTGGGAGGTGAAAAAGAGATGACAAGAAACCTAGTTTTATGACCAACACAGTTTGGGAGGGGTTGAAGAATTATTGGGTAGACCCCAACTCAGTGAAGAGAGTTGCTCAGTGTTCCGCTTCTCGGAACACGGTTGGTCTTGATGCTTTGCCAGTCGCTATGCGTCACACTGCTGGACAAATGCCTTTTAGCGGAGTCGCTATACAAATAGTAAATTGGTTTTATAAAAATTAAAATATTTAGTTCATTTATTTTACAACTTATTTAATATTTAACTAAGTTTTACTTGTTTAAGTTGAAAAGACAAGACATATTCCTTCTCTTATAGATTTGTACACAACTACTCATATGAGAGGCTACACAACCGGGATGAAGCTGCGGTTCAGGAGCGTTAGACTCAACTTTCCCAGGAATCCCATGATGGTAATCCTGTGGAATTGATTCCTCCTAAAATCGATATAATTTTTAAGCAGGTAATTAGTTAACATTATTAAGTTTAATTTTAATATTTAGTTAGTAATATGTTATATAATTCTTATTATTATGATTAAACGTTTTTTTCAGATTGCTCCGAAGAAGAAATGACGGATTCTTGGAATAAGATCCGCCCAAGATGTCCCGAGAGTCACATTTAACTGAATATGGGAAAGCTCTCTCCGTATTTAGTTGATGGTTTCACTTGAAAAAATAGCAGAGCTAAAGCAACAACAACAAACGACGCAACGATCGATGGATGAGAAGTTTGCAGCAATGAAATCTATGTGTAGATATTTTGGTTGCAGGCAATCCCTATGCCCTCAACCCAAGACGTCGAAACCTCGAGATCCGGACTTCAACCCAAGAAGATGTTGATTTAAACCAAAAAGTGGCTGAAGATCAAGACGAGTGTAGAGCGGATATGTCAAATGAAATTCTACAATAAATATTTTATAATTTTAATATTTTTATAAAAAAAATTTAAAATAAAAGTTTGCTAAAATAATTCATTTCCTAAAAAATTTTAATTAAATCACAAAATTTTATATAAATATTTTTACTTTTGAAAATAATTAATAAATTTTGTCCCTAATTCGTTGACAACTAACGTCCCTAATTCGACATAAAGCTACATCTCTTATAAGCTATAAAACCTTTTGTCCCTATTTTTTTTGTAAAGTTTACGTCTAAAATATGTTGTAATCTTTCGTTCCTATTTCGTTGTAAACATAGAAGTTTCTATTTCGTTGTTATCTAACAACAATTGTAAATTCATTGCAAATAAAGCGATGTTAAGTCGTTGCAAAGTTTACACCGCATTCACGTCATCTTTTTTACAATGAATTTACAACGTCTCCTATATTTTAAAACGTCGGTTACAACGACCATTATACGACGAAGTTACAGCAAAACTGGCGACTTGCTAATTTTACGATGTCCCTAATTTGTTGTAAATTGTATGTATTGTTGTAGTGTGACAAGAAAATGAAATTTGTCGGCTTCCGTCATTTCTAAGCTAAACTGTCGGTTTCCGTAAGTTATCTGACCCACATAAACTGATGGAAAGGAAACACGTCGGTTGCCGTGGGTTTTGTAACCAATGGAAACCGACGGTCTAGTTTAGAACCGAAGGAAACCGACGTGACATAATTTAAAATTAAATCTTTAAAACCCACTGGAACCGACGAGTTTTGCAGCCAATGGAAACTGACGGAAATAGTTACGACGTGTTTTATGCAACATGGTAGAAGAGGAGTTGGTAATACTGGTTTAGGTGAGGAATCATGTAACATGGTAGAAGAGGAACTAGATGTTAATCTTGATATTAGTAGAGTAGGTGGTGTTGGTGTGGGAAACACATACACGGTGGAAAACAATGATTGTACACTTACGATGGAATCAGTGAGGATGTTTTGGTTTTTATTGCTGCTAGCAATAGGGGTGAAAAACCGAATGTTGATGCAAGAAACTTTTTTAGTGTGCTTGATGAAGCCAAGATGCTGTTGTATAGTTATTGTAGTGATGGTGTGTCACCATTGTCAACCGCCGCTCATTTGAGGAATATCAAAACATATTACAATTTACTAGAGAGTTGTGTTGACACATTAATTGGTCACTTCAGGAAATGTCTTCCACTTGATAACACATACGCAACATCGTATGACAAAATCCAGAAAATTGGTCGCCTGGCTTGGATTATCATATGACATGATAGATGTTTGTGTTGACAATTGCATGATTTTCTTGAGACACGGTTCAACCGAGATCCGTTGTTGTTTTTGTCGTAAACCTTGATTCCAAGATACTGTTGGGAGGACTTGGGTCCCATATAAGAGGATGTGGTATTTGACTTTAGCAGACATGCTTAAACGGTTATACCAGTCAGAGCGCGTAGCGGACCATGAGATAACGCACCCTTCAGACACAAATGCATGGAAATATTGCCAGTCCGTTTATCTCGAGTTTGCCCATGAACCAAGGAATGTATATGTAAGACTTTTCATAAATGGGTTTAATCCATTTGGGAAACATATGCGACTGTAATCAGTTTGGCATGTGATTATAATACCCTATAATCTGCCACCATCATTGTGTAAAAGGCAAAATTTTTTATTTTTAGCAGTCCTTGTACCAGGCCCTGATCATCAGGTTGCTTGATGTATTTCTGCAACCGCTTATTTATGAGTTGAATCAGTTATGAGAGTGTAGTACCAATGTGTTTGATGTTTATACTGCTCAAAATTTCCATATGAAAGTGGTGTTGATGTGGATTATTAGTGATTTTACAGCTTATGGAATGCTATCAGGTTGGTCGACACACGAGAGATTGGCTTGTCTTCACTGCTAAGATAACACTGATGCATTCTAGCTCAAATATGGACGAAAGACATCGTGTTTTGATTATCACTGATATTTTCTATCTACAGATCATCGACAACATAACACATCATTATTCACAAAAAACAAGAAAGTGTTGTACGATTCAACGCCATGAGTCACATGGGAACAAATATTGACGCTGCTGAGAGATTTTGGTGATGTGGAGGTAATAGACATTACCCTGTTGATGGTGTTGGGGTGTACCACAACTGGCCTAAGCAAAGTATTTTCTGGGAGTTGTCATAATGAAAAATCACCTCCTCGGACAATGTTTGGATGTCATGCACATAGAGAAAATTATGTTTGATAATTCAATCAACAAAATTATGAATATACAAGAGAAAAGAAAAGACAATCTGAAATCAAGACTATATTTACCGGAAATCTGTGATAGGAAGTCACTGCATATATGAGGGAACAACAATGTTGGACCAATACCCATCTTCCGATTGACTAACAAAAAAGGTACGGCATATATTATGCAGTAAATGTTGTTCCAATTATCGACCGTAATGTGATTATAAATATTTCCCATGTAGGATGTTTTTTCATTGGATTAAACACAAGTTAAAATTCTCTGATGGGTATACTTCAAATCTACGTAACTGTATTGACAGTAATGAAGGAAAATTCTGTATTATAAAAAGTCATGACTGTCATGTTGTAATCGAACGACTTTTCCCCTTTGTGTTTGCCTATCTATTGCCAAAAGATGTACACGAAGCGCTTGCATGTATTTTCTAAAAACTCCAAGTTGTGTTACTCATACTAATTATATGTCCTTATTTGATAATTCGAAAATTCCTCATACAAGGTCCATGTGCCTTTTTCCTTGATCTTTTCTCAACGACTCTTACATTCGACATAATCAAAAACTTGAATGATAAGATCCCAATTATCTTAAGCAATCTAGAAATAATATTTCCCCTTTCTTTTTTGACGTAATGGAACACCTACCGAATTATCTCCCTCGTGAAGTTGGTAATTACAGTGATATATGGTTAATTTATTCTTTTATTTATGTAATCCAAATATGTTTTTGTGTTTAACAGAGCTTGGGGGGCCAGTTCAATATCGGCGAATGTACCCATTTTAAAGATATACGTACAAGCTAAAGAAGAAAGTTAAAAACTAGAGCCAGGTGGAAGGTTCGATTGTTGCCCAGTGTATCAATGAAGAAACTGCGAAATTTGCTTCATTATATTTTCCGACAAAGCGGCCTATTTACCCATCATTTGTTTTAGAAATATTTTCATAAATAGGTAGACTAAGTGGAAAATCAGTTCGCAGAACGTTTACTCTCTCTGAGAAAAAATATTTGCATACGTATATCGCAACTAACTGCCAAAAAATTTGGGAACTGGAGAGGTTAGTGCTAATGGTTTACATTTAAGTGGATCAAATAAATTTTCCTCGAATGTTTCCATGATTACCTTCCTTGCATTCTGTACCTGACTTAAATTCGCATGGCCTACATAACTATTCAAAAAAAAACAACTACGAAATACAAAGGAGCACGACTTCACAGAATGGTTAAAATTTTATGTGAGTTTTCAAACAATAAATTATGTGTGTCGCGTATACAACATCAAACTGATAATCACTAAACAAAAAGCACAGGTCACACAAGCTTCAACAATGGGACAAACATTTCCCTCATGGTTTGAAGATTTCGTATATGGTCCTCTATTAGTGGCTAAAGCCTTTCCCATGTATTTCACTCGGGGTTATACAATCAAGATTCTAAGAGCAGGGATAAAAAGACCAACAAGTGACTACGGATTATCATATACTTCGAGCGATATGGTCTACTATGGTGTTTTACGAGAGATATTGGAGGTTCACTACCTTGGATTGCTTGGCTTAAAGTGCATTGTCTTCTATTGTGAATGATATGAACATATTTTTGGAGTTGGTTTACGTGTTGATGAATTTGGTGTCACATCAGTGAACTCAAAAAAGGAGGTTAGAAATGTATGATTCGTTCATCCTTGCGTCGTACACAAATCAAGTGACTTATATCCCGTATCCACACGTGTCAACCCGGAGTGATGGGTGGATCACTATGACTGCAACGACCCCTAGAGGCACACTTCACGACGATTCATAACAGGATGTCATGCAACAAGCTTCACTTGGGACGTTAGGCGCACTAGAAATTTCACTTGGGGTTGAACTATGCGTCAATATGACACCCCAATATTGAGGACAGTACATGATAATAATGATGATGAAGTCTCATAGTTTAGTGAAGAGTCCGAAGAGAGTACGAATACGGAACTGGTCGAGAATGGAAATGATTTGGACTAAACTAATCAGTAATCAAGATTTTAATAACATATTTGTATCTTTCGTTCAAAATTTATGTTAATAATTTATATATTACAAATTTATTTTTATATTATAAAAAAATTAATAATTAAGTATGAATATAATATTTATAATAGGTCTTTCCCGTAGGTTTCAACCGACGGAAACTAACAGGAATTGAAGGAAAAATGAAGCGCCAAAAGTTTTTGCGGCGGTATTCCCGAGACTGATCCGACGGGAACCGATAGGCCGTGTATAGATGCGACGGTTCATTACCTCCACAAATAATCATGTAAGTTTCAAAATCATTCAACAAAATTTTCTATTAGATTTAGATAGGTTTTTAATTAGGTGATGGAATCTACAATTTAGGCTAAAGAAATAGACTATTAGGTTGATTGTAGTGTAGAATGTGTTTGATTTCGTTTGGGTTTTGATGATTTAGGACGATTGTAGAATTTTGGTATTTCCCTCAAATAATTTTTTTATGAAGAACATATATATATATATATATATATATATATTTATTTTGTTTATATTATAAATTTGGGTATATATTGTGTATATAGTTAAAATTTAGTTATAACTTTAGTTATATATTGTATATATAAATTTTAGATATTGTTTACATTAAATATATATTTGTTATTAAAGTTTAAATATATATATATATATATATATATCCTTATTTAAGTTTTTAGAAATTTTATCATGTATTTCTTGGTACGTATAAATATTTTATAGTTTCTAAAGTTTTAGTTTTGTAAAAGTACTTTTTGTTTATTTTTTCATAATATTTAATTTTTATAAACTTTAATTAAATTTTAAAAATATATATATATATATATATCATTATTTAAGGTTTTAGAAAATTGATCATGTATCTCTTGGTATGTTTAAATATTTTATAGTTTCTAAAAAGTTTTTAATTTTGTAAAAGTATTTTTTGTTTATTTTTCATAATATTTAGTTTTTATAAACTTAATCACAAGATCAAGATTTTGATGCCACCCTTAGTCCACATCATAGTTCACTTCCTGTACCAGAGATACAACCACAATCAGAACCACAACCACCATGACAAGATCCACCTTTGTATTTGTCGACTGATTAGATATTGACGAGTTCGGGACGTGAACATCTCCAGAGTCTCGATCCAAACATAGGAGATGCACTACAAGAAAACTCGGCTTTTGCGATGGCAAAATGTCTCGCGAAGCTGTCGTAAAAGGCAAACAGAAACGCTCTTGCAATGGCAGCCAAAACGTCGCAATTTGCAAGTCGCAAACTTATTTTTCTAGCAGAAACGTTGCAAACCTTGCGATGGACAAAAAAACGTCGCAAAGGCCTTGTAAGACGAGATGTCGCAAGATCCTAGCAAAACCTGCGATGAAAACGCGTTGACTTCTTTGCTACTCTTATGGCGCCGTCTGCGACTCCCTTGCGAGGGCGCCGTCTGCGAATCCCTTGTGAGGGCACCATCTGCGACTAACTTGCGACGTCCTATTAAATTATTAAAATAAAAAAAAACTAAAATTTAAAAATTTTTAAATTATAACATAAAATTAAATAAACAGTTTTTTTTATCAAATTAAAAAAAGTTTACAAAAAGATTTTTAAAAATCAAAAATCGTCTGATCGGTCTAAATTTCCCGAGCCGGTTCCGATGTCCTCGCCTTCAGCATTGATCTCTGCAAACGCATCAGCTAGCTCTAGATCCTTCTTGATCAGTATAGACCACAAGCGATCGTAGGTCGTGCTAGCTCTGGATCCTCAAGCCGAGAGAACTGTTCCAAATAATCTTCCTTTTTTACAGGGAGCAATCTAATAAAAGAAATACAATCGGAAGTTAGATTTATTTAGCTAAAATAGAAGGTAAATGAAGAATATAAAATTTATGTTACCTCAGAATAGATCTGGTTCTTTTGCGCTGTAGATAATCCCCGGGATGCAGAGCTCTCATCACCGCAATCTTGAGTCAATTCCTGCAACTTTGCAGTGACGTCGTTGTAGAACTTCTCGAATTTTTTTGTCAACAAAAACTCCGACTTTGTTCTGCTTGGTGATGTACAGAGTGCTAAGGATATCAGGGTGGATATCCCCCGATTCCTCTTGCTGAGAAATATTAAAATAAGGCGATATATTTTTTAAAAAATTGTTAATTTTAAGTAAAAATATTTACTAGTTTGCAGGCTCGAGCTTTGAATGATGTTCTACCCGAGCAATGCTTGTGCGGACCGCTCCCATTAGGATCAGATAACCGTGCTGCCCGACAGCTTGCGCTTTTCTTCTGGGACTTCGGATCCTTCCAATACCGAATTAAGCCTTCCCAGACCGAATCCTTGAACCACTGCGGCATTGCCTCGTTACCTTTCTTCTTCCACTTGCTCTTCCAACAACCTACCTGATCGTTCATCCCTCTACGCAAGACCGCCTCAAAATCTTTTCGGACTAGACCGGTAATGGAAACCTCCTAGTGAAAACGTTGCTACAAAAAAAGATTTACAAATTTATAGTTAATTGGATCTAATAAACGGTGTAATAAAGTAAAAGAACGAAATTTTCTCTAACTAGATTCTTTCTCTTATTACTTCTTGTTTGGTGTCAAAATACATTCTCATGTGGGGATATTTATAGGGAAAAACAAAAATTCTGCTACGGATTTGCGATGTCCCAAAAGGCACACGCAAAACCAACGCAAATATGTCGCAAACATACAATGAAAATTCTGTCTCGCAAGAACATCGCAGGTTTGCGATGTTTTGCGACATACTTTGTGTCCTCACAAGATTGTCGCAAAGGACTCGCAATGGCTTTGCAAACTTGCGATGTTTTTTAGCCGTCACATTTTTGCTAGGCTTTTGCGATGCAAAACAATTTTGCGACACCATTTTGGCATCGCAATTTTCCTTCGCAAAACGCCTGTTTTCTTGTAGTGATGGGTCGACGTGGTCAATATGCGTATTCTTTTCTATAATTTTATGTTATTTTTCAATAGTAGTTGCTAAATTTTCTAAGTGTTAGGTTTTGCATCGAGGGGCAGATAGTTACTCTAGTTAAGCTAATGATACAACACCAGCTCCCGTTTGCGTATCCAACATTTAGCAAATATTGTTGTATTTGGTAGGACCAATGGTTCAAATCTTTCGCGGTAAACATCTAATTCCTTATGATTTGTTCATTTATTCAATTGTTATTTATTTTGACTAATTTAAATAATTTTCAGCAACAATTTAATTGGGTCGTCGCTGATACGCCTCGAGTTCAAAAAAAGTTGGAGGAGCAGTGTAGTGTTTCATACAACAACCACGTGTATGCGTGGAAGACTGCTTGGAAGAAAAACCTGACGACAAAACCTTACGGTTGCCATGCGGCTCGATTCGTGGAGTTTGTGGAATATTGGGGAAGACTGTAGATCAAGACATTTTCTCAGCAGAACAAGAAGAACCGCAGAGCTGGTCAGAACGTAACAATTAAGGCGCTAGGAACACACAACGTCGGGCCTCATACATTTGAGCACGTCGAACGT
The DNA here is from genome assembly GCA_023374145.1 of Lepidium sativum. Taxonomy (NCBI): domain Eukaryota; kingdom Viridiplantae; phylum Streptophyta; class Magnoliopsida; order Brassicales; family Brassicaceae; genus Lepidium; species Lepidium sativum. The sequence continues at coordinate 9,954 of JAKUCM010002491.1, read as the reverse complement.
TATATGGTAAGTCTCATTTCTAAATATATTAACTTAATTAAATATGAGTTTATATCTGTTTTTGGTTTTGTCGACTATTCAAAATGGGTGCGTACCCGATTGGCTCACCCTTATGAAGGGTATCACACCTCGAAGAAGTTCGGGAAGATCGAGAACCAGAAGGTGTTGGAGGTCGTGGAGAGGGTCGTGCTGAGGAAAGAGGAGCTCTAAACCCAACTCACTAAAGATGGAGCTGGACCTTCAACTGAGCTCTCTCGGGAAGACATCAACTAAATCATTGTTGAGGTATTCTTCTTACCACAATTTTTTTCAAATATTATAGATTATATATGGTAACAAAAAAGTAATGTTTAAATTTTGTAGGAAACTCCCTGCAGGAAGGGATGACAATTTAGACTTGGTTAGCTGGTCAACGCTGATGGGTTTGCAGCTAGTGTTGACTTGAGTCAAGAGATAGGTGTTACTTAGCATGAGCGACAAGAGCTAGTGGATATGCGTGCTAGTGATATGCTCATATTTTGACCACTTTAGCAACATATTTTAGGTAGATTTGCATCCTCATTCATTGCATTTTATGCACTTTAGAGTCCCTTTGGAGCATTTTTGCATATATCATGCATTTGGAGACATTTAGGTGCAAAAGAGCTCAATTTGGAGTATTATGGGGTAAAATTGGCTTAAAGACTACAAGGATGAGGCTAAGGCATAGTGCCTGAACTGAAGACCTTGAGAGATGAAGGTTGCATAGACCTTGAAAGATGAAGGGTGCAGTTAGGACTAGCTTTCCTATCCCAAGAGATTGGTCATTTAGGTTGTTAGTTGGCTAATTTGAGAACTTGTTCATCATGCCAATCTGCTGAGAAATCTCCAAAGAGTTTCGGGTCATATCTCAATAGGTTGAGATTTTATGTTCATGAGAATGACTTGTTTACCCAGTTTTTGTGTTTCTCCGCCCTAGATCATGCTTGATAGGTTGCTAGACAAGCTTAGGAACCCTTAATCGGACCGAAATCACTGACTTTTCTTCCTCATGGCCCTGCTTTAACTTTCTGATTTTCGAAGTTAATACTATGTTTTAGCTGCTTGCTCTGTTTTTCTTTATACTCTGCTTCTGCCATATTTGCTTGCTCTATTTGACCTGACCCTGAAAATTGATTCACTTGAACTAGATTGGTTTATTATATCCCTTATATTAGCACCACATTTTGGTTCGATACATATCGTACTACAATAGATTTGACTAATGAGGCCAAAAACCTTGTTATCAGCTAGCCACACAAACATGACACATACCTTGGAGCAGACCCATGCCGCCCTCTGTGAGACTCAAGAAAAGCAAGCAAAGAGTGAAGCTTAGATTGCCAATTTACTACGGAATTTTCGAGAGTCCCCGATCTCTTCCATCAGAACCCGAGACTTTGGTTTAGGATTAAAACATTTTTATTAACAATTTTTAATTTTTTTTATATAAAAAATATTTTCTTAAATTTATTTATTTTTATTTTAGTTTTTTAGAATTTATAATATATTTTATAATTTTATATTTTTACATATAAACAACCGACAAAATTTGACAGGGTAATGAACTAACGACATCCAACGGGAATGATGAACCGAAGCAAAGCTATGGGAGTGAAAAACCGACGTGAACCCACAAAAGTGAAAAACCAACGCAAATCTACAGGATGAAACCGACAACATCCGACCAAACTCATCTGATGGTCTCCAACGGCCTGCATGTCCGACGAGAACCCACGGGTCCCAACTTATGGCATCCGTCCGCGTTTGTTTGATGGTCTTTGACAATATTTTCGTCGAATATGTCTTGTCGGATGCCATAAAATATAATCGACCGGAGACCACAGGAAGCGTGTTTTTATGACAAAGGTGTCCCGACAATATATTCTTGTCGGTTTTCGTAAGGTTAGGTCTATATTCGACGGTCTTCGACGAGATTTTTTGTCGGATATCGCAGTGTTTTCTTGTAATGTATTATTAATAGTGATAGAAAATATAAATATCACGAGAAATAAATATAGACTGAGTCCCATAATAATTTATAGTTAGGATGACGAGAAACAAAACATAGATTTTTGTTTTCTTAAAATCATATTTGTTATCAAAAATTTGTAAACCTTTACTAAAGAATGATTTTTTTGTGTTAATAATTGGATCGACATAATCTAATTTATAACTTAAATGCTCTATTGAAAATTAGGTGAGATTGAAATTTACCATCTAGTACTAGTTTAAATAAGGGGTAAACTAAGTAGGTCATGTGCCTTCTTGGCTAAAGATAATGCTTTAGCATACAAAAAAGAATTCATAAAATCCAAACATAATTATTAGCAAACATAACAATATTTCCAAAAAAAGAAAAAACATAAAAAAGTAACTTCATCGACCATAGCTATTACATGTCGCTTCTCAAAGTTACTACTTCTGACGTAAAGAATTACATTCATGCACACTATATATCACACAAACTCGAATATATAACATAACATAGATGCTTCATCGATCTTAGCTATTACATGTCCTTATTTCTTACCTTTTAATACAAATAGTGTACTTAATAGTGGACATTTCAAATAGTGATTTTGAGGGACACATATGTTGAGGAGTACCCTCCTCTATTCCTCGGACAAGAGATGTTCATCGATTTCTTTGGAGACTTCAACACAGAACTGGAGGAGAGTCTCGGGATGAGCAACCTCCTCGCTAATCTTCTCATACTCAAGGTGCCAGTGGACAATACTCCCTGGTCCTCCTTTCTTAGGAGTCACCTGAATCGTGACCAAGAAGGTTTTGTACTCTTTCATCAGATCTCCATCTATAACCCTAAAGGTTATCAAGTTCTTCTCCGGCTCCACTGCTTCGATCCTCTCCTTTGCCACTCTTGCTTCTCCATCTGCACCAATTATTTAATATTTAACAAGAATTAGTTTCAACTTGGAAGCTTGACATACAAAAATATATGTAAGATAGACTTACCATGAACGTAGTTCCAGAAGATGATAGAGCCAACTTTGCCCCAATCACCTTCATGCAGATCACAGCCTTGAATGTTGCCTGGAGTTGCTTTGTGAACATGATGTGGTTTTTCAGTGAACATGTGATGGAACTTTCCAGCTGGAGCTTTGATCTCCACGTCTGTCTCAAGCTTCCCCACCAAACTAGGTGTTTCTGTTTTCTTCACTTCCTCTTCCGTCGGTTTCTTGATAGCCTCACTCACCTTCTCAGTTGGTAACAACTTCACTGTCGTTTCCAAGTTTTCCTCTATTTTCTTCGGAATTTCAGTAGCTGTCCCAGCCATATTTATGGAGTTTGATCTTTTGTTTGTTTTGTTTATGGTGTAGATAGTGAGTTCCCTTGGGAATTCTATGTCTCTATATGTAGAGGGGAGTGAGTGAGCAGGTGAAAGAAGAAGAAGAAGAAGACACATGAATTGTGATTAAAATACATCATTATGACCCACATGAATTATTACGAATAAAATATTGATTTAGTTTGTAAAGATTTCCACCTGCTTACCTACTCTTATAATTGTGTCTCTTGATTCCATTTATACAAGAGAGACTAAGTTTGGTTTCCATAACTTTACATATATATAAAAAGAAATTAAAACGATGAAATACAGGAAAATATATTCGTTAACATAGCTGTTGTTTTCATATGCATATGTACACATGTAGTTTAGATACAAAAATTGATTGATATAAAAACCTTCATTATTATAAAAAATAAAACTAAAATCACAACCGAATATGTTTTACCACCATACACATTTGATGGGATGGTATAAAATGAAAATTTATCAACTAATAATTTTTTTGGATATCTTGCTTTTAGTTTAGAATGTTTTAATTGGTTAAATTAGATAATGTGTAATTAATTCGTGAGATAAAGGCACATAAGGTATTTACTATGAGCATCTTTTAGATAATTTAACTATTCGCCTTCATGCAGCTCACATTTCCAAATGTTGTTTTGGGGACATGGTGTGATTTCATGGCGAAATGTAATGAAACTTCTGATGAAGCTTTGAACTTCTAATCATGTAATGGAACATGAGTGCTGTCTATTCTGCAAGAAGAAGAAGACACTAGTTTGATTGTGACCCATAACGATAGTGGACTAGTTTCATTGAAGATTCCCACCTAAATTTACATCTTCTTTTAAATGCTATTAGTCTTTTTAGGGTTTTTTTTCCGAAAAATCTTTCAAATCAATTTTTTTGCATTTATACCTTTTATGGGCAGAATATACAAATTAATTCTGCAGTTCGAAAATAATATTCAATATACCTACCATTACTACCATTTAATTTCTAAAACTATGGTAAATAACATATCAAATCCAATATTCGTGACGAGAAGTCTAAATATACTCAAAATTCTAAAATTTTAATTTGCATAACCATTAAACCTATTCAAATATATGTATGATATATTGTATTTTGTTTCATGGGATTGATTAGATTTATCGAGATAGATAATAAAATTGAGAAAAGTAACTATCAGAACATTTTCTTTTTAAAATGTGGATTTACTACCAAAAGTAATAAGATAAGTCTGAGAGAGTTTCTATGGCCCCCATAAATGAAAAGGCCAACTGAAAATCTGAAACTAACAAAGCAAAAAAACAGTCTTGTATATTAGAGAAGCAAAGCGAGAGATTTTTGTTTTTTTTGATAAACCAGTTGAAGAATTTAGATTATGAAAATCAACCTTTTTGCTGAATTTTTTTTACAATGTTCTTTTTTATTCTGTTAAATTTTACATATATAACTTTACAAACACAGTGAATCATCTGCATCATTCCGTTCTAAATTTATTGTAAATTAATCAAAAAAGTACTAACGACAATGAATATAAAACGTCGGCACGTCATTCCGTTCTCTGTTAATTTTCAAATGGGCCTCAGATGTTTTATTACACTCTTAATTTAGGAATTGAATAATTGGATGTTTGATTTTAACAATCCAAACTAGATCTGAGTGTGTGTAGTTGTCAATGGAATCTACATCAGTTGCATGATAGAGTGAGAGGCCGGCCAGCTTGTTTCGCGATATATGTTTACAAATAAAGGTTTGGGATAGATTATGGTTAAAACGCTCCAAACAGTTAGGATTATAAATTTTATGTTCAAATAAAAATGGGCTATGTGGGATTGCCCATTATAAACAACGCGGGTTTTGATCATATGGTCAGCGGGTTGGAATGGAGACACATAAATATTTTAAAATATATATATAATTTTAAAATAAGCAAATAGATTAAGAATAATAAATTTGTTACAATCTATTCAATTTTGAGTTTATAGGTTAAAAAATCAGATTTTTTTTTCAGGGGCTAAAAATAGATTATCTTTAACTTTCAAATTCAAACCTAAAACATTAAAAACCTATAAGAAAAATCTATTTATGAATACAAAGCAACAATATATGAAGCAAATCAAATTTATGCTTACAAATTCTCTTTGCCTCTTTGGTTGGTTTATGATTTGTTTAAGCAAATCAAGTTTGATTAGGTTTCTTTCTTCTTAATTTACTTTATTAGTTAATTTTTTTTGTAATCGTTATGTTTTATTTTAAATTATATCTTGGGTATTAATATTGTATCACCATTGTTATTTTCTTGTATGGCGATAATGATTGATGATATAAAAAAAATTACAAAGTTTTACAAGTTTTATAAGAAAACTTATGACCGATCATTATCATCAATCTGTAATGTGATCAACTACAAATTTCTTACAAGTGAGATGAATTATAATTCATAATTCACTTACTACATTTAGAAATAAAGGTTAGTGGCAACAAGATTGACATATTCCTTTGTGTAATTTTTATATTTATTTTTTGTTATATCCATAGACGCCAATGGAGATTTCTTTTATTTTTTAATCAATAATTTTTTTATTAATTTTTAAATATTTTGTATGTTAGTTTTGTAATGACTATGTGTTAGTTTGTTTTCACGTGTTTTTTTTTGAATTTAGGACATGAAAGAAAATAATGAATATCATCATATTAATTTGGACGATGATAGTGAACACTCTCCACGACCAGAATGTGAAAATATTGATTCTTCACAAGAAAAAAGTAAAAAGAGAAAAGAACCTTGCATTCATATGTTTGAAAAGATCTTACAGTTAGCGGAGATCATGATCCTGAGGGTAAAGAAGATATAAGATGCAACCATTGTGATCACTTATGTCACTTCAATCTACACAAGAATGGAACCACAACTTTGAAACATCATTTGTTGGTTTGTAAGAAGAAGCCTAGAAATGGTAATGTAGGTGAGATATTGCTTAATCATGAAGGAAACCTCAGAGCAAGAAAGTTTGATCGAAATGTGTTTCATGAGCTAATAGATATGGCCATAATTGATTTTGATCTGCCATATTCTTTTGTTGAGAATGTAAAGGTCGGGAATGCTTTTAAATATGCTAATCCATAAATCAAATTATGGACAAGAAACACAACAGCTGCAGATGTCTACAAGTTCTATGAGAAAGAAAAATGGAAACACAAGACGACATTAACAAAAATTCCAAGCAGAGTTTGTCTGACGACATAATTTTGGTGAGCAATTACAATCGAAGGATATATATGGTTGACTGCTCATTACATTGATAATGATTGGAAGCTAAATAGTAAGGTACTCTCTTTTTGTGTGTTTTTAACCTCCACATACTAGTGTGCAACTATCGATAAAATAATTATGGAATTGTTGAAAGAATGGGACTAGAAAAAAAACTATTTTCTCTTACTGTGGATAATGCAACTTCTAATGACAGTATGCAAACCATTTTGAAGAGGCAACTGCAAAAAGATTTGTTGTGCAATGGAGAGCTTTTTTCATGTTAGGTATTCAACACATATATTAAATCTAATTGTTCAGGATGGATTAACAGTGATTGGTGGTGCTTTGCAGAAAATAAGAGATAGTATTAAATATGTGAAGGCATTCAAAAGTCGGGAGAATATGTTTCAAACTTGTGTGGAAACAATAGGACTTGAGACAAAAGCTTTTGGCTCTAGATGTCACTACTCGGTGGAATTCTACTTATGATATGCTTAATAGAGCCATCAAACATCGACATGCATTATTTCATCTCAATGACATAGATATTGGTTATAAGCATCTTCCATCTTAGGTAGAATGGACAAGAGGAGAGTTTATATGTGAGTTCTTAAAGCCTTTTCAAGAAATTACAAATCTGGTGTCAGATTCAATATATTATACATCAAACTTGTATTTTAAGCAAGTTTGACAGATTGAGTCTTGGTTGCAATTTTATGAGAAGTCTGAGGATGATGTTACTAGAGACATGGTTAAGTTATAAAGAATAAATTTAAGAAATACTGGAAAGAATATAGTGATATTCTTGATATAGGTATTGTGTTGGATCCAAGAATGAAATTCAATCTTTTATAATATTGCTTCTCAACTCTACATCCATTGACTTTCGAGCAAAAACTTGATTATGTGCGAGAGAAGATGTATATGTTTTTCAATTCATATAAGCGTAATTCCGAATCTACATCAAATACAAGTTCTTCAAACATGCGCATGGAAACTTCTCATGAAAATGCTTCAAAGGGATACACTGTAAGTGTTTTATTTTATTTCTTAGTCAGAAAATTAATTTTATTAATGATTACATGTTCATCTTTCTTAAAATTTATTTTCCTAAATAGTTATTTTGAATTTAATTGATTGTTGAGGGATTTTTATGCATTATACTCAAAGAAAATTGGTGATAATGGAAAATCACCTTTGGATGTATACTTAGATGAACCACCACTAAACATGCTCGAGTTTCCAAATTTTGAGGTCCTAGATTATTGGAAAGAGAACTCAATTCGTTTCAAATAGTTGTCTTACATGGCATGTGATGCACTTAGTATTCCTATTACTACTGTGGCATCTAAATCATTGTTTAGCATTGGAAGTCATGTTCTAACCAAATACAGAAACCGTCTGCTATCTTCGAATGTCCAAGCTTTGACTTGTACATGTAACTAGTTACATGGGGTTTAAAGCCAATGGTAATAGAATTACTTACTTACATGTTTTTAATTTCTACTATAAATGATAAATGACTAATGAAATATATAGTTTTGAAGCAAATGATAATGATTTACTTTCTTATACCTTTTTAATGCTTGATGTATGTGATGATTGACTAAATTGTTATTATGTAGAGGACGTTGGTGATGCTCTTTTGGAAACTTGTGAAAATGTTCCACCATTTTCAGAATACAATCCTTAGATTTGTGTTATACTTTAATAATCTATGTTTATTTCTGGTGTCTTGATTAATATCGGAGTCATACTTTCAAAATTTATATCCATTTTTATATGTTTTACAGGTTTACAAGAGAATAAGAGAAAGATGTCTTACTTTAAACATTCTTTCTAGTTATAATAAGTTGACAAATAGTTTGTCTTTCATTTATCGTAATTTATCTTTATATTGTTAATAATGATTCATAACATATATTACGGTAAATTTTATGGATTTTGAAAGTTATTTCTATCAAATAGTTATTAGTAAAATAATTTTTATATAAGATAATAAATTTAATTTAATAAACTGCGGACGAAACCGAATAACTCATGGTCATAACATGGGACGGATTAGGACTATTATATTTTTGACTATGAGTTATGCGTGTTCGTCCGCATAACGCGCAAAATAATTAAACCTGCGACAAAACAGATTAAATGGGATGGATTATCCATATTGACATCCTTAGTTTGGGATCTCATATTTGCATGAATATAAAATTCGGTGATTTAGTGACATGGAAACGTTTTTCTTTCTTTTTTCTAATTGGGAAAATAACAGTGATCAAGATTAAAATTAGAGAAATTGACGTCGGAGTGATGTAGACATTTCATTTCATTTCGCAACACTAACATATATACCTTTTGAAAGTTATGAAACTTTATCTTAAATAATCAATTAGACGCTTGATTGAAAAGTTCGAAATCAACACACTTTTTCTTATACTGGTAAAATCCCTCCTCAATTAAAATATCTCTCGAGATATCTTATATGCATGTGAAGTTATTAGTTTCTTGTTTTTGTGTTTTATATTCATATATTTCTTGAAATAATCTATATTTTTGAAATTAGTGTTTAGAAAAATGTTAGGCTCTAGTCAAACTAATCGGACAGTAATTTTCCATCTAACGCTTAGAAAAACTAGCCAGACCCTAATAATTTTAGGTGATTTAGGTAGTTTTATATAAATAATATTTTATGTATGTTATATATAAATTTATAATCTTTTTAAAAAATAACAAAACATTTAGGCTAATTAATCACCACATGAACTATCTAATTACCGTCAAAACCCTCTAAACTACCTTCATCACCACTTAATTCATCCAATTTTTCTTAACCAGAATAATCTAAGTTTGCCTAGCGCTAGACCCCACCTGATTGACTCCTTAAACCGATTTTTTGAACATTGCTTGAAACAGAACATTTTATCTAAATAACGTAAAATATCCGTCATCTAAACTTTTTCATCACAAATGATTATATATTTATTTCTTAAATTATTTTATCCGAGTTCGAGTTTATCATCGCAATTTCGTATTTTGAACTCATTTGCCAATCGAGTTTGACAAAGAATGTTTTGTTCTCTTTCCATCAAGAAATTTCTGCTTGGTTTTTTCTTACTTTAGTCTAGAATTCATACGTACTGCATAATGACATTAAAATATAATTAACTATTTATATATTAGTGCCAAATTTATTTTTCATCGTTTAATTAGATTCAATCTCTCTCCATTATTGATATACACTTTCTAATATTAATAAATAAACAAATGCAACACATGTCAATGTAATAATTGAAGATTGAATCCACAAAGAATATAGAACAAACATAATAGGATTGCAAGAATTTGAATTTAACCTATAACA
>JAKUCM010002490.1:0-40674 GCA_023374145.1 Lepidium sativum | reverse complement strand
GAAAACGAAGAAATCAAAGCCCTGATTCAGCAGCTCGTCGTTGAGCAACAGAAGACTACCAGGGAGCTTAATGCTAATATGGATAACATCTACAGTGACCTGAATGGGAAGTTTGAGTCAGTTTCTATGCACCTCAAGAAGCTGGACACACAAGTTGCTCAGACTGCAGAAGCTATCAGACGCCCCCAATGAACTTTACCTGGGAAAGTTGAGAAAAATCCCAGAGAATCTTGCAATATGGTAAAATCTGAAGCAGAGATTTCGGTTGAGAGCAGGCACAATCCTCAAGCTCCATACCCTAAAAAGCTTGAGAAGGTAGAGGATCATGGAGAGTTTACGATACCGTGTCGGGTTGGACAGCTGGTTTTCAGTGATGCTTTATGTGATTCTTGAGCTAGTATTAATGTTATCTCCTTGGAGACTATGGAGAAACTTGGTATCGAGCTGATGCAGGAACATCACTCCTCTCTGTTTAGTTTGGAGATGCATCTTCCAAGGTCCTTAAGGGGAGACTTGTTGACTTCAGTCTCCTAGTCGGGAATTGCAAGATCCTTGCAGACTTTATGGTTATAGAGATGGCAAGAGAAGGAGATGTTCCTATCCTGTATGGAAGGTCGTTTCTCAACACCGCATGCGCCAAGTTAGACTTTTTGACTCAGAGAGTTGTGTTGCAGAACGTTGATCATAACGTTTCATACCCCATTCGAGCTTCTTCGAGTCGTTTATGTGGTATGATTCAAGATGGTGAAAAAGACAGTGACTATGACGAGCAGTATGAGTAGTTCCGTGAACACGAGAGGGATTCGGCTGAACATCAAGACACTTGTATCCTTTATCGTGTTGAAAAACTCTGCAATTATGATGTTAATGGTCTTGTTATAAAGATTTTTGCAGGCAGCCCTGGTATTGATGCTGGTGGAACTTACACGGTCAAGGAAATAGGCCGTGATTGAACTGTTGCATTGTTGGATGCATCATGAAGGACGATACACACGAAAGATGAACAGTTAAAAAGGTTCATCATTGAGGAGATAAATGTCCAAGGAGTGAGCAAACTTCACTCAATCATCTCTGCCATCTGAATGGCGTCTGAGTCAAGCTAGTGACTGCAAAAGAGCGCTGAGTGGGAGGCAACACACTATTAGGTAATTTGTTTTTCGTTTTTCCTTTTCGTTTGATTTCGTTTTTGTTTTTGGTGTTTTTAAGTAGGAAGTTCTCAAAGGCATAGATCGATCGATATTCCCAGGATCGATCGATCAAGGGCATAGAGTACGATACACACGATCAAAAGCACTACTGAGCACAAGGCATCGTCCGATCAGGACTTGCGCCCGATCCACTGCCCCATTGAAACTACATGGATCGATCAATCGATGCTTAACGCACGATCCGTTGCCCGACCGAATGAGTTTACACCGACCAATCACGATCCTCATATTTTATCGGTTTTGAGCTCATTATTACAGTTATATTTGGGAAATTTGTCTATGTTTTATTGAGATTTCAGGTAAAAACGTTCAGAGTTAGAATCATGTTTGAAGGTGGACTTTGGAGAGGTTTGAAGCATTTTCCGTCATTCTCCTCGAAAGGAAGGACCGATCGATCTATCAAGGATCCATCAATCAGTCAAATCAAAGGATTATGCGCATGATCTGAAGAACGACTTGGTTTCTGAGAATATCGACTCATCATCCAAGGGATCAATCGATCGCCTAGTGTTTGATCGATCCTAGCCTTTCGCAGAAACCTAATTTCGCGATTTTCAGCCCTTGTTTTGGGCTCTATAAATACTCTTTTTCCTATTTTTATTGGAGAGTCTCTTTTTGATATTGGAGAATGAAATTTTACAGAGTTTTGAGAGTTTTTAAGCTAGGAAGAAGATCTCTTCATACATGAGAAGAATTTATGAATCCTCTTTATTCTTTCTTTATGCAATTTCAATTTCAGTTCATCATGACTTGCCAACTTTGTTGTTCTATGTCTGAGTAGATCTTAGATCGGATCTAGGGATTCTAAGGGTTTTAGAATTCACTGTTGGGGAACAAATAAGATTGATTAGTAGATGATTTTCCTTCTAATATTCGAATCTAATGCATAGATTAGCCTGATCACCTAGTAAATGATTTTAGGTTGTTAACCTTCCAGAAGATTGTTAAGAACTAGAACTAGATTAGAAGAGCAATTCCTTCACTACCAACGAGAGTTGATGCTAGGTTGGATTGTGGGTAATTGAATCCAAACGATAAAGCCTATTTCTAATCTGAAACCAACGAAAGTTAGGACCTTTAGGTTATTGATGGAGGGGTAGATTCAACGAGAGTTTGTTTGCCTTTATTCATGTTCAAGCCGAGAATAAGATTAGAGTAGTTCCTGAATAGTTTTCTTGACAAGAATTTTAACTCCCGTATGAATACCTGACATCCAATTGCTTTAATTATTTGATTACATTCACATCTAAGTTGTTAAAATTTATTTCCTTTATTTGATTGATATAGCTTGTGATTCAATAGGAATTGAGAGTGTAACTTGGTTTTTCGTGGATTCGATCCCTAAATACTATTTCGTTTGTTGTGCACTTACAGTAGGATATAGAGTTAAAACTCGTAGTATCATTATCCTTACCAAGAAAAGAAATTCATAAAACTGCTGACAGTAGTGAGAATAATAGTTACGAAGGAAACTGTGTTTACACTATGTACTAATGTTAAAAGTTGGAGTAAAAATAATAGATTGAGTATTATCGTTTTTATTATTGACGAAATAAATAAAAGTAAAAGTGGACAAAAATCATGTTTCAATAATAAAAATAACAATACAATAGTTAAAAAAAAATTTCCGCTCTTTAAGTTTAGGTTAAAAGAGATATAGAACAAGTATACAATCTTGTATATTTTAAGTAAATTTCTATATCATTTTATTAATATTAGTTTTATAATACTATATTCATGTCTCTCTACTTGACTTTATTGGAAACAAAATCCATTATTTTGTGGAAATTGCTCAGGGTCCAAGCAAATGCTAGATCTCCAAGTGGGGATATAAGATTTTCCCAATTCATTTAATACATATGGCATTTCTAAAGCGAACCAAATGAACCAAAACAAAAATTCGACAAAAGAAAAACAAAACAAAACAAATGAGGAAGTGTTTTTGTTTTTTCCAAAGATCACGGCGCAAGTAATGCAAAGTATCAACATCACCTCCAATTGGATTCAAGGCAACTTGCATTTACAACATACGATTGGATCTCACTGGATCTCCTAAATCTATAAATACTCTACCTTATATTCTACTTCTTCAATATCACGACACAATACGATCACTCAAAAGCCAAAAGCAAAACATAAGTCTTTCCAATTTCGAATACCAAAATGGCATCAATCATGGTCTTGGTCACAGTTTTGATCATTCTTTTTACGAGTTTTGAAATATCTTTAGCTACTTCTCGTACTGTTACCTTTAACGATCTATCAACTGTTGATAAACATGAGCAATGGATGGCTAGATTTTCTCGTGTTTACCAAGATGACCTCGAGAAACAGATGAGACGCAATGTGTTCAAGAAGAACTTGAAATTCGTTGAGAACTTCAACAAAAAAGGGAGCACAAGCTACAAGCTTGGTGTCAATGAATTCGCGGATTGGACCAAAGAGGAGTTCTTAGCAACACACACCGGACTTAAGGGCCTAACCGGAACTAAAACATCTACCATGCTCGACCAAAAGTTTTCTTCTAGGTCTTGGAATGTTAGTAAGATCGTAGCTGAGAGCAAAGACTGGAGAGCTGAAGGAGCTGTCACTCCTGTCAAATACCAAGGCCAATGCGGTAATGCTTGATATCCAAGTTAATATATAGTTTTAAGGTTATACCGACTAAACAGTAGTTAGTGATTATTTGAGTACTATATATGTTTTTGCCTTGAGAAGAAAACCAATTCATTTAACATGTAAAATGCATAGAACATGCAGTTCAGAGGCGAAAATGGGCTTAAATATTAAACTTGATATCCAAGTTACAAGTTCTAGGGCTATAGAGACTAAATGATTATTGACAATTTGTTCACAATATATTTTGCCTCGTTTCTTGTATATACAGGATGTTGCTGGGCATTTTCAGCTGTGGCAGCAGTGGAAGGTGTGGCTAGGATCGCCGGCCGGAATCTTGTATCTTTGTCCGAACAACAGCTTCTAGACTGTGACAGAGTTTACGACCGAGGTTGTAACGGTGGGATAATGTCCGATGCTTTTAACTATATAATCCAGAACCGAGGAATCGCTTCGGAGAATGACTACTCTTACTTAGGATCAGGCGAGAGATGTCGGTCCAACGCAAGACCCGCTGCTAGAATCAGCGGATTCCAATCTGTCCCTAGCAACAACGAGCAAGCCTTGCTCGAAGCCGTATCGAGGCAACCTGTCTCTGTCTCTATGGACGCGGATGGTGATGGATTTATGCACTACTCAGGAGGAGTATACGATCCGCCAAACTGTGGAACTACCTCGAATCACGCGGTTACTTTTGTTGGGTATGGAACGAGCCAGGACGGGACTAAGTACTGGTTAGCTAAGAACTCTTGGGGTGAAACTTGGGGAGAAAAAGGTTATATTAGGATTCGAAGAGACGTGGCTTGGCCTCAAGGCATGTGTGGTATAGCTCAATATGCTTTTTACCCTGTTGCTTAAGTCAATTTCCGTTATATATTTTACACATTGACTAAAAATATATTATATAGTTAATTATTGAATTTTGGTTACGGTGCTGTTTGAAACCACATCACTTCTTTTGAGCCACATATTTGTATCGACTTTTGTATTGTTTTGTGTAGTACGTCTTCAAAGGCGTTATTTAACCTAAAAGATATGCATTTATTTATACAAAATATAAATGGATATATACTTTAACGATTTGTGATTATTTTATCTTCAATCTTTGGATAGGAATGTTAATTATTCGTATTGTTTTCAAACACCGTCTATCAGAAGAAAATCATTTATAAAGAGATTTTTCTTTTTGTTGAAAGATATATTATTGTCTATGCATTACAGCAAAAAAAAAGGATAAAAAACTATTAATAATTTGACAACAGAATATAGGATATGTGACAAAGACAACAACGATGACCTATTGGCTATTGGTTCATCACGTTCTTCCAATAGCCAGAAGATATTATGCGCATCTGAGCTTCGTCTTCTTTTTATTTTTCATTGTTCTAATGCACGAGATTGTCGAAATGTTTTGGTTTAGTTTTTTTTTTAAATATCAACAATGATTGGATCAATAAACTTCAATCTATAGCCAAAATTTTCCAACTAAAACTAAATAAGATTTAAATTTATTATTTGATGTCAAGTTACATCAGGGCCTCTTACTTTGGTTAATAACTCACATCACCAAAATTTGATTTCTCTCTATTACACTACTAGATTAAAAAAAAAATTTAGATTGTAGAATTTATAGTATGAATCGAGACTTGTCAATTCAACTGTTGACAAAAAGCAAAATTAAAGAAAACACAATAGGAATAATATATAAAGTTGATAAAATTTTTGATATATGATGTGTACTAAGTCCACTAAAGACAAACACACTTACACATTTTTTTTTGTCAACAGCAAATTATGTTGGGCCACAACTGGCCGGTCCAATAGCCAAATTCCTACATAATGTAGGCATGGAGACTCGATCTCAGGTTATGCAAATGCGCTGCCTTAAGTGGACTTACCACCTGCCACTAGGCTAGATGCCATTTGCCACACTTACACATTTAAAAATTGAATCTAACTGCTTACATTATATAAGAATTTGGTTAATGAATCGGCCAGTTATAATCTAATATTGACAAAAAAAACGACACCGTGGAAGTCTCGTCCTAATATTGAATTCATCACAATAACATCAAAAGTTCCTTTCGATTACGTCAATTATAAGTCAAAACTTAATTAAAATTTTGGTCATTGTGTTTGGTAGCTTTTAGTGGTTAAGTTTAATCATCCATAACGTAGAAATCAAAGGTAACGTGACATAAATTTCTTCCTTAACATGTGAGTACTTCTGTGAAAATATTCCTAAATCACTCACATTAAAGAAAACACTAATAAACAAAACACAACCCATTGATTTATAGCCAATGTTACCTATATAATGCTGGTGCTGTCGATATGTTACAAAAATAAAATAAATTGATTAAAAGAAAGAAAATTAAGAGTAGTTGGCGTAGAAGCATGTGAAATTGATGGACAATGATTTAAGATGTCTCCCGTGACAAGTTTAGCAATAGAATGTCCCACTTACACCTTCGATTCATTCACGGGAACCCCACGAATATACACCATTATCATTTTTATGACATCACCATAAAGTTTTTCTTCTGCTTTCCATAATTATTAAGTATTATATATAGGATTTTGTGTAATTTTTTTCCATAATAATCATGAATTGCTAGATTATCTTTCGAATAAATAAATATAAGTCAATTATACGAAATGAAAAGTAATACGCAGTACAACACTCATACAAATTTTTAAAAAGTTTATATGTCTACACGTGAATTTTAGCCTAATGATATGTAATAAGTTCATTTAAACCATATCTATTTTCATAATCAGGGATCAAATTATGCTAAATGAATTTTGTTATTGGACCGACCAGTTATAGTACAATATTAAAAAAAAAAAAAAAGTTTTTATGTTTATATATGATATAGTTTCAAAATTTTAAGAGTAAATTTCCTTATATCAAGATTTTAATTTGATATATTATTAATTATAATTTTAAAAACTTGATAATAATAACTAAAGATTATATTGCATATTACTTTTCATTTGATAGGATTAACTTATATTTTTTTATACTTAAAATGTAACCTTGCAATTTACAGTTATTTTAAAGGATTTTTTGTACAAATAACTAATCACTACTATAAATAAACATATAAGATTTTTTTTTTCTTTTTTTATCATGATCTCTATCGTTAGTGCCTTGATGGGCATTGTCGACGTTACAGGTCACTAAAGCTGCACATCCCAACAAGAAGGTCTACAAATCGTTTAATTCTTACGAAAACATATCATTATTCTTATTTATCTAAAGCATTATGCATTTTTGAATAAGGAAAAAGTCAAAAACAAAAAACAAAAAAGGAATCTTCGAGTTACTCGATTTGGCTAACTTTAGTAGCTTCAAATTAATCAAGCCACCGCAAAGTTGAAAAGTTAGTTGACTAATGAAAATAGTCTAATATTTTTCTAGCCAAATTGATAAAATGTATTTAAAAAGAAGGAAGAAGAAAACTAGTTTTTCCCTAATTTTGAATTTATTAAGATTTTTTAAATTAATTGTTTATTATTTAACATTTTAATAGTTTACAAATTATTAATAGGGTAAATTTCTGAAATGACAAAAAGTAAGTATGAAATATGCTAATAACAATTGCAAAACTAAAATTAGTAATCTAACTTTTGTTTACTTATTTATCTATAGTGATTTAGCAATATAGTTTTTGTGTACGTATAATATTATAATTAGCGAAGTAACGTTTTGTTTGTATGTATAACAATCGATATGTAGATATATAACGGAGAGAATTAGGATGAATAAGAGAAGATTCTCATAATTTACAAGAATAACATTTTATATGATCCTACAAATTTTAAAATAAACATACAACATAAATAATAATGTGATAATAATATAGTTACAATTACCAATAAACAATAATCTATTTTATTTTTTTATTATTTTCTCAATTTTAAAATAATCTTTTGTCATTTCGTCTAATTTCCTTTATTAATAATGCCACTTTTTATGCCACGAAACTTAATAATTTTGTCAAACGAATGTCTCATATTAATTTGCAGATTTTTCAACTGTTCGTTGCCGTTGTGCTGGAATTTTCAGTGCTGTATTTCAGCAGTATATAATTCGACTAAAACTAAACATATTTGATTTTTTTTTGGTTTTATAATCTTTTGACTTTGGTCATTATAGTGAAAATAAAGACATTCAACATTGTTTAAAACCAGTTCAGTGAAAAACCTCTCAACTTAATTGTTTTAATTTAGTGAAAATAATTCCTTAATGTTGATCAAAAAATTTGTAGTGCGAAACACCTCTCAACTTATAGTTTGCTTTTACGGTTCTATTAAAAAGTCTTAACGTTGTGTATGTAAACATTAATATGAGTCATTAATCTATATATACAAATTAATGAACTTTTATCTTAACAATTAAATTATGATGTCCGATTTAGAACCTAACTGAACTTCAAAATTCAGACAATATCACACAAGATTATGCATAATTTTGGAGTTAAACTCTAGTAAAAAAGAATATCAAATAAATTTTTATATAGAAATCGAATTTAAGAAAAAGAAGTCTAAAATGGGAGTTGAAAACAATTAAGACAAGTTCGTAAAATATGAAATACAATTGCAATGGTACATCCAAATAAAAACGTAGAGTTTGTTGCTCATTGTCAAATGTCAACGCACAAAAAGCCGGTTTTAATCGTACCGTAATTAAAACGGCCACACAAACCGGTGCACATATGCATGTGTCAAGTACCAACTATGTATATGATATAAATGATCACAAGGACAGTAAGAGGTACATTATTATTGCCGAATTCTTATACACACAATTCAACTGATAACCGGTTTTTACAACTTTAAAGTTGGGTAGTAAAACAGTGTAGCTAAACAATAATTTGTAACCGAGCTTAGATTTTGATTTCCTAATCAATTGTTTGATTTTTTGTTATTTTTTCAAGTTGAAACCCTATAAAGCCAAGAGACAGTAATTTGCAAACAAAAATAAAATAAAAATATAAAACCAAATCTGCACCCAAGAAGAATCTCTGCACACTACTTTATATATCTGTGTATATACATAAGTATATACGTATGTGTATATAAACCCGAATCTACAACAAAAAATTCTTCAAAAACAAAAAACACACAAACTTTTTCTTTTGAAAAGATGGGTTTCAAACTCATCTCTCATTTCTTTCTTTCACTTCTCATACTCATAGTTTTGTCGGAAGCCAACAGTGTTTTGGCTTCGGACAACAGACGGCATGCGAGCCATGGAAACAGAACAGCTTTGGCCGGGGCAGGAGGAGAAGGAAGAGGAAAAGCGATATTGAGAGGGAAGAAGCAAACGAGTGGTTGTAACTTATTCCAAGGGAGATGGATTTCTGATGCTTCTTACCCTCTCTACGATTCTTCCACGTGTCCTTTCATCGACGGTGAGTTCGACTGTCTCAAATTCGGTCGACCAGACACTCAGTTCCTCAAATACTCTTGGCAGCCTGATTCATGCACCATCCCAAGGTACATAACATCACCATATTAACACATACATTTAACTATCTAAGGACATGTGATGATGCTAATGATGGTTTTATGTAAATGAAGGTTTGATGGAGAAGCATTTCTAAAGAGATATAGAGGGAAACGAGTGATGTTCGTTGGTGACTCACTGAGTTTAAACATGTGGGAATCGTTAGGATGTATGATACATTCGTCGGTTCCAAACATCAAAGCCACTTTTCTCAAGCGTACCCCACTCTCTTCTCTTACTTTCCAGGTCTCAATTTCTCTCTTCTTTTAATATTATATTATCAAGTTTTTGTGTCTTTAGATAACACCAAAATCTAATTATTCATATTCACGAGGACGTCTTGTCATTTTCTAGAATTGAGTTGCTCACGGGCTCCCTTAAAAAGGAAGCCTTGTCGAATTTTGGTTTCGATTTTCAATGTGAAGTTGTGTAGTGCAAATGCTTGACATCCAAGGTATCATGATTTTGCTGCCAAATGTAAAAAGAATTCTATATCATATATTATACAAAATAAGATATAAAAAGATATTTTCTGGTTCTATACTTGTTATATAAGCTTAATATCAATTATGTTGATGAAATCATTAGCCACCAAGGAAAAAAAATCAACCATGAAACATATGTGCCACTGTCAGTCATTGTGGACCTTCACTAATTTTATTCTCCACCAGACATCAGTTTTTCTTTGTTTCAAGCTTTGACTTAGGTGTTTGGCAATATCTCTCTTATATTTGTTTGAATTGTTATTAAATAGATTAATTATTTAAGTATATATGACAATAAATAATTGGGAAGAAACAAAAAGAAGAGAACATAGCAGATAAAGGAAGTAGGAAACCTGACAGCTAATGACAACCAACAAATCACACCAACTTGTTTTCTTCATTTTTTTGAATCCCTGAAGGTTTTTGCTGAGACAATTACTGAATTAGTATCCTTAAAAACTAATTACAAATTGTAGTTCAAGTTTTGTAACATGTGTTTTCCTTGTAAAATCTTAAAGTATGTAGCAAATTAATTAAATACTATTCTCAATCTTTTCAAAATTATGAAAACAGGAATATGACGTCACATTATACCTATACCGAACACCATACTTAGTCGATATCTCCAAAGAAAGTATAGGGCGTGTGCTTAACCTTGGAGCCATTGAAGATGGTGCTGATGCTTGGAAAAACATGGACGTTCTTGTCTTCAATTCCTGGCACTGGTGGCTTCACAAAGGACCACAGTCCCAAGGGTCTGTGTACCATATGCTTACACTTTAAGCTTGGGATTAGGACATGCTTACTTGACCAAACTCATCTTGTATTCTTTCTAATGTTGTTGTTTATTCAGGTGGGATTTTATAAGAGATGGGTCTACATTGAAGAGAGACATGGACCGTCTTGATGCTTTCAACAAAGGACTCATCACTTGGGGTCAATGGGTTGATCAAAATGTTGATATTTCGCAAACCCGAGTTTTCTTCCAAGGCATTTCTCCCACTCACTACATGTAAGTTCAATTCATTACACAAATATATAGATATATGAGGTTAAATACTGCGGTTCATTTGGTATTAATATAGTATGTCTTGTTTCTTTGTGTGATCAATAGGGGAAGGGAATGGAACGAGCCGAGTAAGACTTGCAATGGGCAGATGCAGCCGTTGACCGGCTCAACATACCCAGGTGGTTCACTTCCTCAAGCAAACATTGTGTCTCGAGTGTTGAGCTCGATGAGAACACCGGTTTACTTACTCGACATCACAACATTGTCTCAACTGAGAAAAGATGCTCATCCATCTACATATGGAGGAGATGGAGGAACGGATTGCAGTCACTGGTGCCTTCCTGGCTTGCCGGATACTTGGAACCAACTTCTCTTTGCAGCTCTTTCCATGTGAACAAAACTTGACTCAAAATACACACTTGTTTGTATATTACATTGTTGGAAGTCCAAAGGAAAGAATAAGAAACGACAGAGACTTTACTTGGAGAGTGAATGTGAAGATTACCATACAAGAATTAAATATGTGACGATAAAGTTGTAAAGTGTTTACCTATTCTGTTCTTTTGGAGGCGTTGGCTTTGAAATTATAGTCTAATCGTCTTGAATTGTGATTACAACAAGAAAGTGATCTAAGAGTAACACATTTACCAAAACAGTTATTTAAAAAGAAAACACCAAAAAATGAATAGACTATATTAAATTCTTATTAAATATAAGCGTTCTTTCTCATACACAATTCTCGAAAAAGCTTTTATTCTTCATCAACTCGTGCACATTGGCAAGCTGTTAAGCGTGTGGTAGGCTACCTTTCTGGTATACGAACACTTGGTCTCTCTTTACACCGGAACAACAATCCTCATTTACATGTTTTTACAGATGTTGATTGGGCTAGAAACCGTGATGGCTATACTTCCACTGGTGTTTATCGTTTATCTTGGTTCTCATTCTATCGTATGGTCTTCTAAGAAGCAGAAAACAGTTGCTCGATTTTCTACTGAGACCGGATATCGTTTCTTTGCAGATACAGCTGCAGAGTTTGTTGGATTTCACACCTCATGACACAACTTGGCATTAAATCCAACTCGCAGCCGGTCATCTACTGTGAAGATTCATTTTTATTTCAGTTCTTCCATCGGAGCCATGTGTCCCAAATTGTCTAGTCGGTCCCTATCCGGTGAGATCTACCACCGTATCTCCCTTCCATCATGTTCAGCACATAGCCATGGATCCTGAAGCAAATCATTTTCTCACTTCTCTCATCTTTGAGGCATGAGACGATAAAACCTCTCCTTCAGTCATGAGAAGTTGTCAAAGTTAGCCCCTTGCCGACCACCGTCATCGGACATCCAAGAAAAAATAGGGAAGAAGTTGTCAGCAGCCGCTAGATTTTCATAGCTAGGGCGAACTACTCTTTTTTTTTTAGTGGGCATGATGTTAGGGCCATAACTATTACAAGGTATTACAAAATCTCTCTTATTAACTTATTGTATTGCGCTTTAGAGGACATGGTCCAACTCATGAGTGATAGTCAAATTAATATTGGGTCTATTGATCGACCGACATTTTGGGCTGGTTTTATCAACAAATTATGAGCTCATTTCTCATTTTTATTTCATGTTTTGTAGCTTTAGAGGACATAGTTACTTGTTAGGGATTTAGGTAGAATTCGGTTAGTAATCGTCTAGGTTTAAGACCTTTTTCTAGACTAATTCTCTTTAGGGTGAGATAAGTTCTAGGCTTGTCCTTCTCTTGGGAAAGAGTTGTCTCCCAATATTTTTCTATTTTGGAAAAGTATTATCAAAGCTCAACATCATTGTGTTCAAAAAGCCACCTCAAGAGTTCTGTAGAATTATGTATTCAAATTTCTTAGTTTTATTGATTGACTCTTCAAGAGTATATATAGAGTAAAGGGTTACAAGATAATAATGAATCAACTAGAAATATCCTAACAAACTCTATCAACAAATAAGTAAACCAACTTATATATCTTATCACCAATACTCCCCCTCATGTTGGAGCGTGAAGATCTTGAACGCCCAACTTGGACATAAGATAAAGAAACTGTGAACGACCTAAAACCTTAGTCAAAATGTCCGCCAACTGCTCATTCGTTCGAACATGTTGGAGTGTCAAAATACCATCTTTAACTGCATCACGTACCGCGTGACAATCAGACTCTGTGTGCTTTGTTCGTTTATGAAACACTGGATTCGAAGCTATAGGTATAACGGCTTTACTATCACAAAAAAATGTAATCGGCACAACATGTTCAATACCCATTTCATTCAACAAGCCTCAAAACCATTTGATTTCCCTCAAAGCAGCCGCCATAAACCTATAGTCTGCTTCAGCAGAAGAATGTGAAACCGTGTCTTGCTTCTTGGTTTTCCATGATACCGGTGAATTCCCAAGTAGAACAACATAAGCACTAAGGGACCGCCTGGTCAAAGGACATGCTGCCCAATCTGAATCACAATACACAGAGAATGACAAGTCCTTATTTGAACTTAACAAGATACTCGAACCTGGAGAACCCTTCAAGTAACGAACAACCCACTGAGCAGCTTCCCAATGATTTTCACGAGGATACTGCATGAATTGAGACAAGACATGAACAAAGTAACATAAACCTGGTCTCATGTTCAAAAGGTATATAAGACGACCAACCAACCAACGATACTTTGTTGGATCAGACATGAGAGAACCATCATCACTTGCCAAACGATGATTTTGCTCCAACGGTGTTGCCGCTGGTTTGCATCCTAAGGAACCACTGTTCGAGATAATATCTAAGGCGTACTTACGTTGAGTTAGATATATTCCATCCAAACCACGACCTACCTCAATTCATAGAAAGTACTTCCACTTCCCTAGATCTTTCATCGAAAGACACTTGCTAAGATAATTTTTGAAGCCTTGCACCATGCGACTGTCACTGCTACATATCAACAAATCATCAACGTAAACTAGAACTCTAATCTCCATTCCATTTTTGGTGTAAGAGAAAAAGGAATAGTTATTGTAAGATTGAGTAAAATCAAACTTAAGCAAATCATCAGAGAACTTCTTGAACCAACAACGTGGAGCTTGCTTGAGATCATACAGAGACTTGCGTAAGCGATAAACTTTTATAGGATAAGAGTGACGAAAGCCTGGTGGTAGTTTCATGAATACTTCTTTGTCAAGATCACCATGAAGAAAAGTGTTGGTTACATCCATCTGAAAAACATTACAATCACGAGCTGCAACAAGACGCAAAAGAGATCACACAGTTGTCATTTTGACGACAGGCGCAAACGTCTCTGAGTAGTCTTCACCTTCAACTTGATCGTTTCCCATAACGACTAAATGAGCCTTATGACGTTCCATGGTACAATCAATATTGTATTTGGTTTTATAAACCAATTGAGAACCAAATGCCGCACGTCCTTGAGGTAACTCACAAATCTCCCATGTATGCTGATCTTCAAGAGCAACAAGTTCCTTAGTCATTGCCTTATTCCATACATCGATCTTAACAGCCTCAGCAAAGTGTTTTGGCTCCTTATTTTCGGATATCACCGCCAAATATGCCCTGTGATTTGCAGAAAATTTTGCATCGGAAATATAATCTGTCAAGGGATAAAACGTAGTACCTTGGACTGTTAAAGGAGTTGAATAAACCAGTTGAGAATTAGGGGTATCTACTTTACACTTTACATTGTACTGAACATAATCTTGTAATTTAAATGATGGCTTTGTTGATCGAGAACTTCGACGTGGAGGTTCTGTCACAGAGACACTAGACAAAGTGTTGTCTTCGGTTGACGAATCCACAGTTGATGAAGACTGCAACAAATCACCAACGATTGGCAAAGTATCAGAGTTTCTGTTCACGACTGCTAACTCAATGCCATCCGAAGAAGGTGTATTCATCATGCTCCCCTTGTCATCAAAAGTTCGAGGTAAGGTTATCGAGCCCTGAAGTCCATCAGATGCAACCTAATCTGAATCCATCAGTGTAGCAACTGTGTCCAAAAGAACCAGAGCAGAAGACCTTGCAGTTGAAAAAGGAAACACATCCTCCCTAAACACAACATCCCTCAAAACAAAGAATTCGTTTGTATCAATATCAAACAACTTCCAACCTTTTTGTACAAAAGGGTACCCAACAAAGATGCAATGCTTGTTTCGCTCATTAAACTTGTTTCGATCACGCGAGATCCGTTGAGCAAAACATTCGGAACCAAACACCCGAAGCCTCGTGTAATCGAGTTTAGCACCATACAATAACTCATAAGGCGACATACCTTTAAGGAACTAAGATGGAGTCATATTAATCAAGTGAGCTGCGGTTAGGACAACTTCTCCCCAGAAACTAATCAGCAAAGAAACTTGAAAGAGTAGTGCTCTCACCACATTTAAAATGTGACGATGCTTTCGTTCTACACGACCATTTTGTTGTGGCATGCAAACACATGAAGTCTGGTGAACAATACCATTCTCACGAAAGAGAGAACCTAGACACATGAACTCCAAACCATTATCACTGGGAACGATTTTTACTGTCTTACAAAATTGTTTTTTAGCATTGACGATGAACTCTTGGAGAACTTGTTTAACCTCCGATTTTGTTAACAACAAGTATGTCTATACTGCACACGAGTAATCATCAACTATAGTCAAAAAATAAACTACTCCACTAGAGCTTGCTGTCCGATAAGGACCCCACACATCACAATGAATTAAAGAAAACAATTCAATTGCTTTATTATAACTTTCTAAAAATACATCCCTTGTTTTCTTTGCCCGCAAACAAATGTCACTAGACTTAGAATTAAAAGGAGACGAACTAGAAAACAACGGTAAGTATGAAAGTACCGAAAAGGAAGCATGACCAAGTCTCTGATGCCAAACTGCAGAGTCAAAAGTACTTGAAATCGCAGAATTCAACCTGGCAGCATCGTGTGTAAAGTAGTATACCCCATCACGTTCTTCACTGGCTCCAATCAGGGTCCTCGTGAAAGGTCCTGCAATACACAAATGGTATCAGTAAACATGGCCACACAACGTGTCTGTTTTAACAAATTAGCAACAGAGACAAGAGTGCAATTCAACGATGGAACATATAACACTTTAGACAATGTTAAAGAGTTTGACAGTGGAAAACTTCCAACGTTTACCGCAAATGTTTTGCTACCATCCGTGAAACCGACATCACATGGAGCTATTTTTTAATCACACAGGAGTGTGAGATTCCCGGTCATATGATGTGAAGCTCTAGTATCCATAATCACATCACCGAGAGTGCTTACCAGACAACTTATCCTGAGACAAAAGAGCAGGCTTAGTCATGAGTAGTTGTTGCAAACATCTGCCATTAATCAGGGGTTAACTCTGGAAACGTGGATGAGTTTGAACTCGTAGCATGTGCAGCAACCATTGGTGTCTTCTCTTTTCCAGACCCGCGACCATTACCACGTCAACTACCTTTGCCATGATAGTTTTTTCCAGCCCTCTCGATCCACCAATCTGGAAAACCTACTAGATGCCAACAACCTGATTTCTCATGTCCACTACGACCACAATTGGAACAAGTCAACTGCTTCTTCTTTTATATTGACAAGTCCGAAGAATTTCCAGAACCACTATCCAAACTAGATTTGTTCTGAAAGTTTCCACGAGAGAGAAAACCAACTGCACTTTGGTCTTCGCGCTCTAAAGATGAGAGCAGTCTCTGTTCCTCGCGGACTCCACGAGAATATGCTTCACCAAGTGAAGGCAAATGACCTAATCTGAGAATAGTCGTACACAGAGAACCATAGCGAGCATCATCTAATCCCATGACAAATTGATGCAGTTTTTCTTCCTCCCTTTCAAAAGAGATTTGCTTCGATGCACCACATGTACATGAAGGTAATGGACGATAAGTCTATAGCTTATCCCACATATTGCAAAGCTTTCCGTAATACTCAAGGACACAAGAACCATTCTAACGACACGAAGCCAACTGTGTTTTGATTTGATGCGCTTGAATTATGTAATTAACAGAGAAACGTTCTTTGAGCTCTCTCCACAGTTGATGTGCATCGGAGATAAAGATGATTGTAGACTTAACCCTAGGTTCAATCAATGCTCTTAACCAACCCACGATCATATAATTCACTGTCTGCCAATCCTCAAACTCGGGATGATCCACGGCTGGTTTCTTGAGTATCCGAGTAACAAAACCTAGTCTTTGTTTAGCCTGCAGAGTATTCATCATCTTTGTTGACCATTCATTGTAATTCGCCATTTAACTGAATTGGAGAGATAAAAACTCATGGACTATTAGAACTTGATAACACATATGGTGACACAGCCACCACCGGTTTTGGGACAACACTGTCATCGACCATATCGATTTTTTTTTTTGTACAAAAATTTTCCCTAGATGGGCTCTGATGCCATGTAGAATTAGGTATTCAATTTTGTTAGTTTCATTGATTGACTCTTCAAGAGTATATATAGAGCAAAGGTTACAAGATAAAAATGAATCAACTAGAAATATCCTAACAAACTCTATCAACAAATAAGTAAACCAACTTATATATTTTATCACCAATAAGTTCACATGTTCTCGATGGCAACCGAACTAGAAAAATCTCTAGTTTGTCTCAAGCTCCCGATATATACTTCATAATGTATCCATCTCTCTCATAACGTTTGAGTTTGTCTCTGCCTAGTGCTTTTGATTTTCTGCTTTCGACCTTGTATGGATTATGCTTTTATCATAATGTTGTAATTCATAATAATTTAATTGAATGAAACGGTTTCAGCTGGTTGACAAAAAAAAGTATCACATTCATATCTTTGCTTGATCAGAAAGTAACTAAACATATATAAGATGGATTAATCAACTAGCTAGGTAGCAGCATTCGAGAGACTCATAAACTCCAACTCTTGCTTAAAATGGTTCTAAAAAGATCCTTTTAATGTGGCTGTGAACCTTTTCATGTAAACAATTTTCGAGTTCTAGTGTTCGTACCAATATGCAGTAATCATTTTTAAATCGGGGTTTACAGATCATTTTCAATAAGTTTATTACTTTTTTTTATTAAAGATCCTATTTGTAGTCCTAAAACATTTTAAAATCTATTTTTGTAGTGAAAATGAGTCGAACCCATGATGCCAGAGCCATTAAAGTTATTCTAACCACCTGAGAAGAATTGACATTTTCAATAAGTTTGGCGATGCTTTGGAAAAGTATGACATTTTCAATAAGTTTATAGATGCTTGGCAAACGTACTTTATACGTACTATGAACAAAACAATGCAGAACATTCTAACAAAGGGGACAGGACACAGAACACATCAAAATCAAAAAACAAACACACAAAACAAAACAATAATATAAACGAATAAACAATAAAAAAACAAAATTATAAAAAGACTCGACAATCTGTTCGTATCTCCCCATGCTTTCTCCCTCTCTTGACACCAATGGAACCCATCTTATCCATAGCATTTCCAAATGCCTTAAGAAATTTCTGCTTATCTTTAGCCATCTCAAGTGCAATGTGCTTGGTCCTCGGGTCAACAAACAAGGCTTGATCCGACTCGAGAACACCCATGTTGGCTCCTAGTCCTTTGAAATAGCCATTGTCGAATACAAACGGTGTTGTCGTGTCTAGGGGAAGGGAAACACCGGAGCTTCCACCTGTATAAGGGCATGACATTTGGAGCTCCTTAAGTAATCTCGGGTCTAGAGTCGGGTCGGGTCTTTTTGTGCCTTTGAAGTTGTAGAGACGAGCAACGAAATTTTTACAGTGGGCAAAACCGATAGTGTGGGAACCAGAAAGAACGACGAGATCCTCTATGGTTAGACCTTTGGATGCAAAGAGCTTGATGAGTTGATCAACGGTGGAGTTTGATCGAGGTATGTTGTGAGGGACGTTTATGGCCGTTGATCTTTTACCGTCCCATCTTCCTTTTTTCACTTGATAGTATGGCCCACCTGCCTATTTGAAATTAAAAATAGCCAATAGGATAATGACATCTAGATTCATATACTGCTCACTTAGCCAATAGGAAAATGACACTTAGAATAATGAGGATTGAAGTTGGGATTTACCAAGTGGATGAAATCTCGAGCTGCAATGGCGAGAATATCAGAGCAAGAGACACGAGAAGGGCACTGAGACTCCACTAATGCTTTTGCTTTGATGATACTTTCAAATCCTTCTTCTCTCAATTCCTTATTCTCCTCTGCTTCTTTTTCTGCTAAAGTTTTGCTTCCTTTCTTTGTTTCTATCAATATTGAACCATCACAGCCCTTCCAAATTTAAATTCCAACTTATTTTAATCATCAATTATTAGTATGTATGCATGAGATATCTACATGGAGTATATGCAGACAAAAATTGTTCTGTTGAGTTAGTTGCTAAATTGCGCAGAATATCGACTTTTATTTGCTAAGATGAGCTACCTTGGAAACCGAACCGATTGAAAGTTTTGTCGGGATTATTTTTGGTTTTTTATCAATAATAATTAGCTAAAGTTTTTCTAATTAGAATTCAAACTCAGCACCCTCTTATCAAAATTATTTACCACCTTGTTATTTTGACTTTCCAATAATTAGTACTGTATATTGAGATGGTACATTAAAAAAATCGAGCATGTCAGTTAGTTTTAAAGTGCTCTGTTCTGGTTAAGAAAAGAGAAGGCAAGAGTTCAGTTTTGACCTCAACGAAGCAATCATGGAAGAAGAGGCGAATGGTGGCAGGAGCTGAGATGGGAACTTCTTTGAACCGCTGAGAAGTAACGGAACCGATGAGATTTTCAAGCTGAGGACATTTCTTCGAGTAGTAATCGCTTGAAAGCTCTCGGCGGTGGAGAGCCGGAGACTGAGAGGTTTTGTTTTTCGCCGGAAAAATGGGAATGGTCAATGTGAGGCAGAGGAAAAAGAATGTTGAGGATAAAGAGAGAGATAGGACATGCATGGTGGTGGGGTTGTGATGAGTTTACTGCGAGAGTCTGGACAAACTAATTAATAGTTTACAGTTTTTGTACTGTTTGGACAACGACAGATAAAAAAGCTTAAGTCAAAGGTCATATGAATGACAAACATAGCTGATTAAAGAGTATAATAGTACTACTCAAAAATGTGGTTTTACTAAATATTGTGGAAGCCATTATGGTTATTTAACTTTATAGATATTTTGCGACATAGAAAACTTTGTAGATTTCTTGAGTGGATTGCGTAATTATGTGTGTTCCCTCTGAATGTTACACATTAGTAATGTGTTCATGTGTATTTTGCTATTTGTTCTTGTCAATAATTAAGCTACTGCTTTTTGTCAGTTTTGATTGAAAATCACTCAAGCAAAAAAAGGTCAATATGTAAGTTTACTAAGGTCTATAACTGTAGAGAGACTGGAAATTGATAAAATCACATGACCATGTTAGAAAGAAGATTCCAAAAACTCACGGGCGAATGAAACAAAGATTCTGCTTTGATTAAACAACATTGTGATTGGATCCGTAACATACAAAAAATAATTACACTTCGTGATTGGATCATTTTTTTTATATTCTTATTGAAGCTAGTAGTATTATATAAGATAACTTTGAAATTCAAGTTCTAATCCATTGATGTTGTTTATATGTCAGGTCTCAGGAGTAGTAGTCGAATATTTGGACCATGACCAGCCCATTACTTTTGGTCCAGAAAAAAAAATGTAAGCAATCATTAAAATCTGGTCCGGCCGATTGAACCGGTCGAACCGGCTAGTTTGGTCCGACGGTTAGGGTTCTAAAACAATGTAACGACTAACGAGTAACTGGGATTTCATACAATGTGTTCGACAAAATTCCTATGAGAATTCCTGAGAATGTGTAATCTTTGAAAAGTTTCTTCGAATTTCACTGTATTCTTACCATGAAGATAAGAAGAATCCTCGGTTCTATTTCGAGTTTGGCTATCGATAAGCTCTCTTCATCTTCTTCTTCGTCTTACTTTTCCCGTTTCTCATATAGACAAATTTACACATCTTCTTGGCAACGAGATGCCGGAAGTAAACTCTCCGAAGCTTTACCAGGAAATCACATCAAATGGGCTTCGCTTGGTTCAGTCAGGAATTCGAGGTTCGCATCTGGGTTCACACCGTTGCAACCAAAACCGTTGAATTCCATCATGGATTTAGAAAGAGCCAAGACTAAATCTCCGGAGGAACTCACTTCGATCTGGGACGATGTAATCTAAAACCCTTCTCTGCTCTTGAAATTCGTCTTTCTTCTTTCTTTTGCGTTTTACATTTCGCTGGATCTTACTACATTTTTCCAATTTTTCAGTTTCACTTGGGACGAGGTCACATTGGAATAACGATGAAAGCTAAGCTTTATCGATTGTTGGAGCAACGAGCTTCCGAGTGGTTATAACATCATTACCCTTGTTCTTGTTAAAATCATGTTTCTTTTTGCTTTATTTTGGAGCTTGATTCGATCTTCTTATACTCGTTGTTGAAATTGCAGTCGATACTTCGTCATTCCATTGTGGAGAGGAAAGGGTTACATTACCATGTTTGCTCAAGGTTTGTGGTAGCTTATGTCAGTGAGTTCAATTGAATTAGTGATATTAGGAATTAGTCAGGACAACTATGCGAAGGTGAATGGTTAGGAAATCTAAGAGCTTATTGGATTGTGATCTATTGTAAGTGGATAGTTCTTTTATTGTGGCAGTTCAAGCGCCTCACATGATTTTCACTGGTCTGGAAGACTACAAAGCAAGAGGAACTCAAGCAGCTCCTTACCTGACTAGCACCTTCTACACTGAGCTTTCAGAGACAAAGGACTTGGTATTTATTCGAGGCGATGTTGTGTTCACAAGCAAAATCACTGACGAGGAGGCGAAATGGATCATGGAGACAGCTCAGTCGTTTTACTTGAATGACACTCGGTACAAGCTTGTGGAGCGGTTCAATAAACATACTCATGACTTTGAGTTCAAGGATGTGTTACAAGCTTTGGATATGCCTGTTCTATGATTTGCTTTATCAAGGCAAAAACAAACTTCTCTGATTCTTTATGTCATGAAAACACCTTGTATTAGAATTGCTTTATATGGTGGTAATAAGACTATTCCATGACCAAACTAGTTTTGGTTGAATCTTGTTCAAAATCAGATTCGAGCATTTTGCTCTTACATGAACAATTATTGAATAAAGGAGGCACTAGATTTCCTTTTACGAAACGAAAAAACTGATGTCCAGAATAAGTTAGTCGATTGGTTTTGTTAGTTCAGAATTAACATGGGGGTGAAATTAGAAGGAATGATAGATTGGGGTGGGCTTCTTGAGTTTCAAATATTTTGAAACGACATCGTTTTATGAGTTTGGGCCAATGTTGAACACTCTAATAAATGCTCTTCTTCTTCAAGCTAAGGAAGGTCGTGTGAGTCGTGAGAAAACAATACACTCCGAAACTATCTCAAACTTTCTACAGTCTTCTTCCAAAACCCCATGTACGGTCGTATCTTCTTCATCTTTCTCCCGCCTTTTTTACTTATTATGTGTTACGGAGACGTGATTGCATCTGTATAGCTTCTGTTTTCCTCAATTCAACTATCTGTATAAACTCATCTGCTTCGGTTTTTCTCGCTCTTCAGCTTCCTCAATAATGTCAGAGAACCAGTCCGAAGAATTTCAGCAAATTGAGAAGCTCTACGAGTTCAGTGAGCGTCTCAATGCCTCCAAGGATAAGTCTCAGGTTCGCTTCAATTTTTTTCAACTAGGGTTTTAATTGAAATCGAGCATTCCCTGTTTCGTATCCTGATTTATTTATTACTAATTGTTTCTGTATATGAAATGAGTTTTGATTTGGATTAGGGCGGTGTGGAAATGGATATCTGCTTTGTTTTTGCCAAATTATGCTTTGGGTCTGCGTTTACTTTGTTCCAACTTTACATTTTCTTTAATCACTTATCGTCTGTAGAATGTTGAGGATTATGAGGGCATTATCAAGATGTCCAAGACGAGTATGAAGGCCAAACAGCTTGCGTCGCAGCTAATTCCACGTTACTTCAAGTTCTTCCCTAATCTCTCCACTGATGCTTTCGATGCGCATATGGACTGCATTGATGATGGAGATCTTGGGGTATGTATTGTTGCTTATTACAGACGAATATTACTTCCAAACCTATATTTGTTTGTAGTGTTCAGAGTTAGCTTTTTGCTGGATTCACACTAAAAACTTAGTCTTTGTTGAAGTATTTGAGATGAAGCGTGGTTTAGTGCTTCTGATTTTCCGTAGAATACGGTTATGCAGAATTTTCAGTTTTTTTTTCTTTTCATTTTTTCTTTTTTTTTTTGTTATGTAGAGTACTTTGCGTTCAGTTAAACATGTGTTTCGTTAAATGTTTAGGTACGGGTTCAAGCCATCCGAGGTCTCCCACTTTTCTGCAAGGATACACCGAACATTATATCTAAGATTGTTGATGTTCTTGTGCAACTCCTAAATACTGGTAACTCTTGATATTTTTGGGTACTGAACCTTTATGTACCTTTTTGCGTCTTCTCATCTGACTTGGAGTTAACATCATTTGAAGAGGAACCTGTGGAGCGTGATGCTGTGCATAAGGCTCTGATGTCATTGTTACGACAGGATCCAAAAGGTAGTCAAATTTATTTACAGTTCTTAAGAATTATGATGCTACCATGAGAAATTGCTGATTCTTATAAAAAAAACTATGAACTATGATGGGAAAGTCAGTTGTGATTTCATTCTCATGGTAGATAATTGGCTACTCTTTACTTCTTTGGTTAAAGTGAGTAAATACGTGATATGGGTTCTTAGCTTTACAATATGTTTTAGTTATTGTCCCAAGTGTTTTGCTAATTGGTACCTTTCTGTACTATAGCGTCTTCAACTGCATTGTTTACGCATGCTGGGGTTACTCCAACTACTGATGATCAAATTCGTGAAAAGGTCTTGAATTTCATCAGAGATAAGGTCAGAGTTTTCTCTACGTTGTCGCTTTTCTCAAGGTTCTCGGAACATCATTTTGTGACTTAATTCTTTTGATTTTCGTATGTCATTTTTTCCACTAGCTTAGACCTATTGGGATTTTCTCTAGTGGATATAGACCTCTAAAGTAGACTTGCATTTTGCGTTACTGTGTTATCTAGATTCATTTTCTAAGAGAAGGTGCGAAATACTCTGTTCAATAAACTAGAGAGGGTGCTGGTGCTGATATATATTGCATATTTAACATGTTTCTTTCTATTTTTGGCAATGATGTAATAATAGAAAGTTATAGGGTTCAGATGGGCTACATTGTATGAGAAATGACCATCCTTAGAGAAGTTTAATTACTTGGCATATATTCTATATAGGTGTTTCCTCTTAAAGGGGAACTCTTAAAACCTCAAGAGGAATTGGAAAGGCATATAACAGATTTAATCAAACAGGTATGACCATAAATCTTGAACTTGTGCAGTTCGCATTATTCTTTTCCATCTGCCTTGTTCTTCTTTGTCACTATTTTGACATTATTTGGTTTTTCCCAGAGCCTAGAAGATGTAACTGGAGGGGAATTTAAAATGTTTATGGATTTTCTGACAAGTTTGAGTATATTTGGAGGAAAAGCTCCTCAAGAAAGAATGCAAGAACTTGTGGAAATTATCGAAGGACAGGCGGATTTGAATGCACAATTTGATGTGAGTTTGCTGTATAACATCGAATAATTGATTATGTTGCATTTTTCAGATTTTTTTTGTAATTCCTCTAGGGTGAGTATAATGGTTTGGATTATAAGGTTCTGAAAGCCAAATTAAGATGGATTATCCTTGTGATGTGGTCTTACTTCTGATTGAAGAAATTGTTTTCTCAGGTTTCAGATACTGACCATATCGACAGGTTCATATCATGTCTGCAATTGGCTCTTCCTTTTTTTGCGGTATGAACTCAAAAATGGCGCTATTAGTTGCTGGATAAAGTGTATACCATGAGTTTTCTAGTTATATTTCTAACTTCGTCCTCTTTTGATCAGAGAGGTGCTCCAAGCAGCAGGTTTCTCAACTATTTGAACAAACATATCATGCCTGTTTTTGACAAGGTATCTTGGATTATTTAGTATTTGTATCAGCACATGATCCCTGTGGGCTCTTTTAGGCGTTTACTATCTACTCTCACTCATAATCAAGAATGGTTTAGGACACTAAGGGCATGAATTAATTCTAATTTCTTGGAACTTTTATTTCATTCGTATGTGTAGGTACTTCTGATTGTTTCTCGTTTGCCATCTTGCATGTATATATCTGTATTACTCCAATAGAGGAGCTTTCTTGGCGACCATATAATACCACTTTATTTTTACTAGCTCCCAGAAGAGAGGAAACTTGATTTGCTTAAAGCTCTTGCTGATATATCACCGTACACAACAGCTCAAGAGGCGAGGCAGATGCTTCCTTCAATCGTTCAGCTTTCAAAGGTGCCTCTTTTGAGTGAAAGTATATTATGATCACTTTGATATATTTTGTGACCGTTCTTACTTGTTTTTATAGTTAATCTATAGTATATCCTACTGCAATCCCGCATTTTAAATGTAAAAAAAAGAAAAGAAAATTATGTAGGTGACTTATGAAGAATGTTGCATCCTTTGTTGTTAGATATACATGCCTGCCAGAAAGACTGGAGAGGAAATGAACTTCACATACGTGGAGTGCTTGTTGTATGCGTTTCATCACCTCGCCCATAAGGTTGCCAATGTTCTTATCTATGATTTTACCTGATATCTATTTTTAGTTCTTTGTTTAACTTATTTGATTACGTTAAACATATATAGGTTCCAAATGCTACAAACAGCTTGTGTGGGTACAAGATAGTAACGGGCCAGCCATCAGACAGACTGGGGGAAGACTTTTCGGAGTTGAACAAGGACTTTACTGAGAGGTAGTGTTTGGTCAGTAGATCTTATATTTTTGGTAGAAAATTGTTGTGTTAGCTACACTAAGTAAATAAAAGTACCAAGGATGTGTGACTGACTTTTTTTTTTCTTTTTTTCCGAAAACTTAAGTAATGTAGGACAACAAGTAGGAGAGTTCTCATTTTTTTTTTTTGATAAAGTTTTTTCCATTGTGATTTGCCAACTTTTGGTGCAGATTGACCGTTGTTGAGGACCTAACCAAGGCAACAATGAAGAAATTAACTCAGGGAATGAATGAGCACAACAAAGCCATGTCAGCTGCTAAGACAGATGAAGAGAAGGCAAGCGTTGTAAGTATATTAGCCTGTATCTCTCTCTTTTTTTTTTCTAGTGCTACTGGCTTTCATGACTAATACATTTGTCTGGTGTTGATTATTTTCAGAAAACAAAGAAGCAGAATACTACAACTGGACTTAGGACCTGTAATAACATATTGGCGATGACAAAGGTGAACATCCCAAGATAGTCTTTTCAGCCTTTTTCATTCTTTTTGGTGGAAGCCTATAAGTTCTGATGATATATATTGAACTTGAGTAAATGTTTGATATGAAACAGCCATTGCATGCAAAAGTGCCTGCTTTTATTGGTGATACTAATATCAACCTTTCTTGGAAAGAAGCTGCCAAGCCGTTGGCAGCATCAACAACAGCAATCGGGTTTGTTGCAGTCAACAACTCAATCCGCAATCTTTCTGTTTTCTTAAATCTGTTTGTAATTTGTTTTACCTTTGCAATAAATTACAGAGGAAAGCGGCCTGCTAGTAGCAACAACGGAAGTGGTAACAATGTTGCAGCAAAGAAGGGACGTGGTTCGGGTGGTATGCAAAGCCAGCTTGTGAACAAAGCCTTTGAAGGAATATCATCGCACGGTGGGGGTAGAGGCGGAAACCGAAGCTGGGGAAGACGTGGAGGTGGTCGGGGAAGAGGACAAGGAAGAGGCCGTTGGTAATTTCATAAGCTTTTCCATAAGAGGATTCCAGTAACTGTTTCTGTTTGTTTTTCAAACCTTGTATTTGTACTGGTAGAGTTTGGGGACTTCTCACATCAGAATAGATCCTGTTAGTGTTTTTTCTATCCCCGAGGGATGGAGCAATTTAAAATTAGTATCTTGTTTATTTACTTTTTCATTAAGTGAACAAAATTCGAGCTCTAAAAATCTTAATCATATAATACGTAAGATAAGAGATTCATTGCATGTCTCCTTCTACACCATAACTACATGTATGCACTCATGTTCCAGGTCTTTTTCTTTTGAGTGTCATTTGATCCAAAGTAAGCAGATTGTCTTCTTGTCCAAATCAATGGTCAATGCTTTTGGATACATACATAGATTACAAAAGAACACGTCTTGGAATCGCACAATTCATTATCTTATTTGTAACTAATAGAACGCTTAACCAAAAGTGAGTCACTAGAAAGCTATGTTATATTATAAAATGACTCACCAACCGCATTAATTAATGCGGTTGACGTTGTGAACATGATCCAATTAGTCTTCGTCGTACATCAATTAACCTTAAAAAGTTTCCTTATAATCTCGTCTGATATGTGGGTCTCGTTACTTTAGTGTGCTTGTATAAACATATAGAGGAAGATCCATCAAATCTCTGTGTTTGCTATTATGGCAAGTCTTAGTCTTACTCTCTTTTTTTTCTTTCTTTCTCTATCTCTGATCGTCTCTGGTGTGAGCTCTCGTGTCCTGAGTCCTGTCCCTCTGAATAACTCGATCTTGGTCTCTGATGGCATCCATGACGCCTCTGATAACAAGTTTCTCACTCTCGATGCTCCAAATAATTTCTCCAAGGCAGCTTGCCTTCATGTCTACGGGTTTCTTCCATGTGCAGACAATACTGTAGGTTATGCCTTTCAAGTTTTCTCCTTTGGGTGTCTCTTGGTATTTGGTGACTATTTCTTGTCTGAAGGGAGATCAAAACTCTTTCTAACTTTCGAGGTCGGTATCTATGGCGGTATCATCTTCCCTCTCCTTACAATGTTCCCAAGAATTGCCCTCATGATAAGTAATGATCCTTCCTACTAAGAAATCAGTTGAAAACATATACTGGACTTTAAACATTTCTTCTTTTTATTGGGTTTTGATCTCAGCAACTGGACTATCATTGAGCAGCGATTTTGCGAATTCCTATATAGGAGACAACATTGGAGTTACTGTGGGGTATACTGTATTTGCTCTCACAGTTCAATGGGGAGCTTGTCTTGTGTTTAGTATCACTGGCCCGAGTTTGGACCACTCAGTAAGAAGAACAAACACTGTAAGATCTTCTTATTGTATAGTCGGGAATCTATTGGTTTTATTGAAAAGACTACAAGTATATTCAAGATTTATGTTAATCATTAAAGGATGTTTATCGAAAAATTATGTAGGATGGATGGATCCAAAGACAAATGAGATGGAAAGGCTTTGTTGGTAAGCTTAGGTTCCTTTTTTTTTCTCTCCGTTTTAGCATCTTTTGCCATAAAGATTTGGTGGTTAATCTCCGTGTAGAAGCAAGCGTAGAAGCGGATCCTAAGAACAAGAAAACTTCAGGGATTATGTTGTTGAGTCTAGTTCCCTTTCTCATGGTGACATTTTCGGCCATAGTTGATTCACCTTCTTGGAGTCGCATCATTGTTTTGTTCACACTGATAATCTCAGTTGTTTCAACCATTGTTTACTTTGTTTACTCGGTATGAGCCCTTTGAAAAGCCTGTTGGTAATGTTTTGTTGTTTAAATGACCCTTCAAAATTCACAAAAATAACATGTTTTGTGGAACGTTGCAGTATTTTGATACGGCTAACCAAGGGAAGAGCTTAGATCACGCAAGGTTTGAGCTCATGTCAGAAGTTCATAAGCACTTACAGAAATTTTCACCAGAATGCCTTATCAAAGATGGTATACTAAGTAAAGAAAGCTTGAAAAGGTTGTGTAAGACCTATTTAGTATGT
Organism: Lepidium sativum; assembly: GCA_023374145.1. Taxonomy (NCBI): domain Eukaryota; kingdom Viridiplantae; phylum Streptophyta; class Magnoliopsida; order Brassicales; family Brassicaceae; genus Lepidium; species Lepidium sativum. The sequence continues at coordinate 11,957 of JAKUCM010002490.1, read as the reverse complement.
TTAGTAATGATAATTTCATTTCAGCTTTCTTACATAGTAAATCGTTGCTTAAATCGTCAGTTTGTTCGAGATAACTGATACCAACAAAGATGGAAAGATACAAATATCTGAGCTAAGAGAGTTAACTATTGAGTTTTGGAACTTTGGGAGATTGAAATATGACATCGATGAGCTCCATAAAGATTATCTTGAAGTTGTTGATGACAAAGATGCTGAGTTAAATGAGAGTGAATTCGAGGAAATGATCACGAGACTGATCAAACAATACAAATTCAGTTTTGATAGCGTAGAAGATCAAAGAGAGAATCTAACTGTAAGTAAATATCACAGCTCACTGTAAGAGAAATGACATTTTTGGATGGTTTCAGTAACTGCATTAATGGTTATGAAATCATGATGTGTTGCAGGAGGATGAAGAAGTTCTTAAGCTGGAAATGCCAAAGCAAACACTTGTTACAAAATTGCTCTCTATGAGAACATTAGTAGCTGCAACTGAAGTCATTACAGGGATCCTAATTGTTCTGTTTCTTGCAAAGCCATTTATGATGAACATCGATCTCTTATCAACATCAGCAGGAATTCCATCTTTCTACATCATCTTCTCCATGATCCCATTAGCTAGAAACTTGAAGAACACTCTATCTACACGGTTCTGTCGTTCCAAAGACAAGAAAAGAATCTCATCTATTACCTTCTCTGGGGTTAGTTTAACACTATCACATTTCATTACTTGGGTAACACGTTATGATAACTCAAAGTGCATTTTTATTGGTTTCCACAGATTTATGAAGATGTTACAATGAACAACCTCATGAGAATGTCGATCGTATTGGCTATTCTATACACACGAGGCTTGACATGGAATTACTCAATAGAAGCTCTTATTGTAGTGATCGTTGGCCTCATTATGGGCTTACCAATCTATATGAGATCGACTTACCCGTTCTGGATGTGTCTATTGGCCCTTCTTATGTACTTATTATCTCTTTTCTTTATCTATCTCCGTTCTCATTTTCGATACTTAAACTAAGTTTACCACTTTTATGTGTGAAATTGTGAGTGGATCGTAACCTTTAAAGTCTGATTTCCTCGTTTTCTTTAAGTAGTTCTCGAGAATTTCAATTGTTCTATTCGGTTGTGGAATGTTTCTTTTTTTAATAAAGGGCTTTCTTTGATTTTGTGAAATGTTTGCAAGGGCTATCGCATTGGTGAGAATCCTATACGTGTGGCATGAGAGTTTTTCATACAATTTTTAAATGATAAACATATCTCACATATCTTTTAGACCATCTTTAGTAGTAGTCAAACTTTAAAAAAAAAAATAAAAAAAAATCAGAGATTGTACTTTGAGAACTCCACAAAAAACTCTCATGCCACATGTAATTATGTAATTTGTAAATTACATATTTAAAATAAAAAATTAATTACAAAATTAATTTGTATTAAAATATTAATAGTTTTATTTTTTGAGAAACTATAAAATTCTGACCAATGCAAATGCTCTTACTATTTCATTAAATTTTTTTAATAGTGACGGACTCATTAAAAAACTACCACTAAAGATAATCAAAATTTGTTTTATATTCATTGTTAATTGTATATGTATTATTGTCTTAAGTTCAAAAAGTTTATATGTTTTGTGGAAATATCTAACTGATTTATTGTTATATATTTATCACATGAATCGAATAATTCTGATCTATAACTTAATTTCAGATTCCATCATACATAACTATGCCACTATCTAAATTCATCTTTAATATAGAAAAATCCAAAAAAATAGGTATTTCACCACCTTATTAAATCTGCTTCTCCAATAAATTAATCAACCATTATTGTATAGATAACTAATACTTTTATTCTAAAATAGAAACTTAATATTATCATTTTTATGATTTAGAGAATTATCACAAGATATGATTCTTTTCAGGACAGCTGGTTTTAGCCAATTTCACTGAAAATTTGAATCTTATTAGCCAAAACTACTGGCCCCTGCAAAACATGCATATATCTTTTATTTAATTGCATATATAAAAAATATATCAAATGCCAGTATGCAAGTTGATTTGGGCAGGAGTATCTTAGTATATCTTATTAATTAATGTTTTAATGTAATCTATTATAACAACTTGCAATCTAAGCTTACGTAGGTTTGATAGTATTGAAACTTGAATAAAGTGCACAATAGTATTTTGAATTTAGACCAGATGGAGTCAAATTAGTTCAGCTCCGAATTTCAAGGTTTCGATGCATAAGTCACATCGCGTTTAGCAACACAAATTATAAAATATGTAAAGCAGAGAGCAAGAACCAGTTAATCCTCGTGCATGACAACTGTTCAAAATACATGTAAAATTATAAATCTATTAGGTTTTTATTGGCAGCACTTTTTATTCAGAATAATGGTTTCATAAAAACCAATCATATATTTTTTTAAAAATTCTTCAAATATAATTAATTTCTAAAAAAGCATTATACTAAAGAAAAAGTTTTACTAATAAAAATAACCAGCCAATAACTAGGAGAGGTAACATATTTACAAAAAAGTTAAGGATGTGTATTAAGTTTAAGCCTTAGGCTGAAAATAGCAAAAATATGATATCTTGATGAAATTCGTGTGAAAAGAAAAGTTGAGAATATGTATTTTGGGCGTATTCTTATTAATAAAGAACTAAAAGAAATTAGAAAGCTCCTTGCGTGTTTGTGCAAAATAAATAAATTCGATTGTAATTATTTGAATATTATTTCTCTACGAAACATGTAAAATGAGTAAAACCTTATCATGGAAGCCTTTAAAATATTTTTGTAATAAAATGTGATAATACAAAGTATTCAAACTCACGTGATCATATATTGGCCATTTGGTGCATGGAAGAGATGAATCACATGGATGGAGAAATGTCGCTTGTAACAAAGTGTATTATTATCTATTTTAATTATATGTAATATGCTGTTTAATTTTTGGTAGCAGCAACAATGGCATAGTGATATACATGCCACAAAATGTTCTTTAGGTATTCTGTTTCCATAATGAGTGATATTTTGTTTTTGTTTTTTCATCTTTTGGTGAAGGCTTGATTATTTATATGCACATTAATTTTACAATACAAATTGACGCAGTCAGACTCGCACAGGTTAGCAAACACTAACCTATAGATTAATTCAAATTCTCAAATAAGAACTTGAAGAAAAGAATTCTGGAATTTACCAGAAGATAAGCTGAAAACGGCTTTCGATTAAAAATAATAATGTAGTCTTACAAAAACCCTAGAACCCCCTTTATATAATGAATGATCTTAACTCGTAAAATAAGAAACTTAGTATAGAAGTAGAAAGAAAAACTTAGGAAACTCGAATATTGTAAACATAGAGGATTTGGAAACTACTCTTCCTACGTCAGTCTACTCCACTTCCGAGGAACTTGTCCCCAAGTTCTCATCCGGATACAGGACCTCATCATCGTGAAACTCATGAATATCTAATACGTTGAAAGTATTAGAAATGTTCATAGAGTCTGGGAGAGCCACCACGTAGGCATTATCATTGATTTTCTTTAACACTTTGAATGGCCCATACTTGCGGGGCTTCAGCTTGTTGTAAGTGCCCACTGGGAATCTCTCTTTACGGAGGAAAACCATCACGTCATCTCCTTCGTTGAAAACCTTGAATCTTTGATGCTTGTCTGCTGCCTCTTTATGCTTCTGACCCGTTGCTTCTAACTTTGCTCGGACAACCTCTTTAGTTGCTACAATATCCTCTGCCATAGCCTCAGCCGAGACACTAACGCCAGAAGCTCTAGGTAACTTGACCAAGTCGACCGCATGCTTCGGTACAGAAGTGTAGACTAACGAGAAAGGCGACTTCCCTGTAGTCGAATGTACGGCGCTGTTGTAAACGAACTCCACTTGAGGTAAGACTAGATCCCATTGCCTCGGTTTATCTCCACAAACGCTGCGGATCATGTTTCCCAAAGTCATGTTTGTCACCTCGGTTTTCCCGTCAGTTTGTGGGTGAGCCGTAGAGCTACGTTTCAAGCTGGTTCCAAACATCCTCCACAGTGTAATCCAGAAATGACTGAGAAATTTGGTATCTCTGTCTGAGATTATCGTTTCAGGAACTCCATAAAGACGCACGATTTCTCGAAAGAACAGTTTGGCTATGTTGGAAGCGTCTGCAGTCTTCTTACACGCGATGAAATGGGACATTTTGGAGAGCTTGTCAACGACCATGAACACCGAATCAACGCCTCTCTGGGTTCGGGTTAAACCGAGCACAAAGTCCATGGAAAAGTCTTGCCAAATGTTCTCCCGGATCGGCAATGGCATGTAAAGTCCAGTGTTCTAAGATTGTCTTTTAGAAACCTGACATACATAACACTTTTTAACGATGAGACCCACATCTCTTCTCAAGTGCGGCCAATAGAACCTTGCTTCTAGACTGGCAATGGTCTTGTCTCTTCCCAAATGACCACTAAGACCGCCACCATGCAAGTCTCGAATCAGTTTCTCTTTTAAGGACGAGCATGAAATGCACAACTTATCCCCTTTAAAGAGATAACCATCTCGGATGTGATAATCGGCCGAGGGATGCTTCCCATTACACTTGCTCCATATCTCTTTGAACTCAGCATCATGTTCATACAATTCCTTTAGCAACTCGAAACCCACAACCTCTTGTGCCAGTATGGTGAGTAGAGAAGCCCTCCGACTCAAAGCGTCTGCCACCGTGTTGAGTTTTCCAGATTTATGTTGAATAATGAAAGGGAATTTTTGGAGGAAACTTACCCAACGGAGGTGCATTTTGTTTATCACTTTCTGGCTGTGAAGGTACTTGAGGGCTTGGTGGTCCGTAAAGAGCACAAACTCTCTATGTATCAGGTAGTGCTCCCATTGTCGGAGAACTCGAAACACTGAGTAGAATTCTTGATCATAGGTGATCCATTTCTGACGAGCTTCGCTTAATTTTTCACTAAAGAAAGCTATTGACCGCTTCTCTTGCGACAAAACAGCACCTATCCCCACGCCACTAGCGACACACTCCACTTAAAACACTTTTTCCAAGTCGGGTAGTGCTAATACGGGTGCGGTGCAGAGCTGCTCTTTGATCAAAGCAAAACTCTCTTCTTGTTCAGACCCCCAATAAAATTTCCCCTTCTTCAAACACTCCGTGATAGGTGCAATAATAGTGCTGAAGTTCCTAACAAATCTTCGGTAGAACGTAGCTAAGCCATGGAAACTACGTACTTCGGTAACTGACTTAGGAGCGGGGCAATCCTTTGTGGCACTTACTTTGTCCTCGTCGACCTGGATTCCTTCTTTCCCAACAACGAACCCGAGAAACAACAACTTACTGGTACTGAACGTACACTTCTTTAGGTTGATGTACAGTCGGTTTTCCTGCAAGACTTGCAGAACCTGCTTCAGATACTCCATGTGTTCGTCCTTGGTTTTGCTATATATTAAGATATCGTCGAAGTAAACCACTACAAAAGAACCAATGAAAGGGCAGAGAACTTGGTTCATCAACCTCATGAAGGTACTCAGAGCATTTGACAATCCAAAAGGCATCACCATCCATTCATAACCCATCTTTACTCTTAAAAGCGGTCTTCTATTCGTCTCCAGGTCTGATCCAAATCTGATGGTAACCGCTTCGAAGGTCTATTTTCGAGAACACCTCAGAACCGGCCAGCTCGTCCAACATTTCTTCTAGCCGAGGTATAGGGAACCTGTACTTGATGGTAATCTTGTTGATGGCTCTGCTGTCAACGCACATCCGCCATTGGTTACCTTTCTTAGGGACTAGAAGAACCAGTACGGCGCATGGACTCATACTTTCGTGAATTAATCCTTTCATCAGTAAGTCTTCAATTTGTTCCCTTAAGATCTTGTTTTCTTTGGGACTCATGCGGTAATGGGGTAGGTTAGGTAGAATAGATCATGGGATTAGGTCAATGTGGTGTTGAATGTATCTCATGGGTGGTAAATCATTCGGTAGCTCCTCTGCTACCAGCTCTTTGAACCCGTCCAGAATGTCTAACACTTCATGGGGGTTGACAGCTCCTCTTTCACAGTGTTCAACACTCTTTTAACTACTACGGTATAAAAATATTGTACTTCCTCAACATCTCCATCAAGTTCTTTATCGTTCTGTGTTAAGACCAGAAAATTCGACTTCCTCTCCTTCGCTCTGTCACCAAAGTCCGTAATAGGTGCCATAGCGATCTTATGATTGGCCCACATGAACATCACCACATTGTCCCGCCCTCGATACGTGATGTCATTATCATATTGCTACGAACGTCTGAGAAGAATGTGACAAACATCCGTATCAAGAACATCACACGTAATCTCTTCCTTATAGTGTTTTCCAATAGAGATGAGAACCTTGCAGGTCAAGTTAACTCGAACTTGTGATCCCCTCTTTACCCAACCAAGACCATATGGCTTCTCATATCGGACCGTTGGGAGTTGCAGATGCTCCACTAGCTTCTGGGAGACTAAATTCTCTAAGCTCCCATTATCCACTATCACATTGCACACCTTGCCTTATGGAACAATGTGCCCTAAATAGATTCTTACGTTGGCCCTCTTCTTTTGCGGATAGCAAGACTCATTGCAGCACAAGATTTATCATCTCTCCGGATTCTTCCTCAGCAAATTCAGCCCCCTCATATTCTCCATGCCCAGCCGTGTCCCCTTCACCCTCGGTACTTTCTTCTTCTATTAGAGCAACTGTTCTTCAACTTGGACAGACATTAGACTTGTGACCATGTCCCTGGCAACGAAAACACTTGTCAATGGAAGGCTTGGCATAGGAGTTGTTCTGCCTTGGAGTCGATGCCTTGTTAGGTTGGCTCGTAGCAGAGCTACTTGCTCCTTTGCTCCCTGGACTGGTGTATGTGTTGGGCACGCCCGCGGGTTCAAAACTGGTCTGATTCGCGTTCCTCCTAAATGACGAGAATCCTCGTGAGGACTTCTCCATTAGCTCAGCTTTCAACGCTAGACTGGAAGCCTCTTGCACGGTCCATACAGTCTGCAATCCCATCTTCCCTTGGAGAGAACTCTTTAATCCACTGACATACCTAGCCACCTTCTGATTCTCCGTTTCGCTTAGCTCGTTGCGCTCAGAGAAACGCAAAAACTCCGCGGTGTATTCAGTCACAGTTCGGCTCCCTTGGACACAGTCCAAATACATCTTGTACAAAATCTGCTCATAGTCTTCTGGTAAGAAACGTTCCAGCATTAACTGCTTCATTCGGCGCCAGGTTCTAACGGGTCATTTCCTCTCCTCTGCCTTTGGACCACCAGTTCGTCCCACCAGACTGCAGCAGTCTTCTTCAGCTTGATCGCTACCATCTTAACCTGTTTGTTCTCAGGAACACTCATGACATCAAAGAACCGATCAACATCAATTTTCCAATCGAGAAACTCCTCCACCCCCATCGTCCCAAATAATAGTGGGATGTCCGCCTTTACCCGATAATCTTGGTTGTAATGCTGATTTCCTTCAGCGAGCTTGTCCTTGGATCCTTCGTCCGTACTGGAGTTATCAACATCCATATCTCGATTGTTTCTGCCTTGTTGACCTCGAACCGGATCGTAGGCACCACAGTTGTATCCACCTTGTTGAACCTGCGGTTCTCTGTCTCCACCTCTTCGTCCAGCGTTATTAACCTGGTTGGGAAAAGCCACAACCTGATTTGTTAACGCAGTTACCAGCATTGCCAACTGAGCTGTGACCGTAATGAGGTTCGTGGTGTCCTCCCTTAAACTTTCTGCAAAATTCTCGAAATTGGCTCTGGTTGCTGGTTGATCACCCATGGCTGATCAAGTATCGAAAAGAGAAGGAGAAGGCCTCGCTCTGATACCATTTGACGCAGTCGGACTCACACAGGTTAGCAAACACTAACCTATAGATTAATTCAAGTTCTCAGACAAGAACTTGAAGAAAAGAATTTTGGAATCCACTAGAAGTTAAGCTGAAAACGGCTTTCGATTAAAAATAATAGTGTAGTCTTACAAAAACCCTAGAATCCCCTTTATATAGAGAATGATCTTAACTCGTAAAATAGGAAACTTAGTATAAAAGTAAAAAAGAAAACTTAGGAAACTCGAATATTAAACGGAGAGGATTAGGAAACTACACTTCCTACGTCACAAATACATATATGATTAAAAATGTATTAAACATTATTAAATAATCTGATGACATGTCTAAAGCTTATATAATCTAGTTTATGTATTTGTTCCATAAAAACACTAATTTATTAATTACACAATTGGGTTACGTATAAAATATTAAAACGGTGTTTGTAGATCTCGATTTTATAAGCAACCAAATATTAGTAATAGTATGAATAGTGGCCATTTTTGAAATTGATCTAGTTTATGTAGTTATAGATCTCTCTTCAACCTCAGTCACTCCCCAAAACCCCAAGTCCAAAACCTCCAACAAGTTTTTTTTTTTTAATATCTTTCTGATTTCACTGTAAAGCTGCAAACATGCACACATTTTCATTCAAGAGGAGACCAACTCGCTCACATTGTCCATTAACTCTCTTCCTCTTTCTTTCTCTATCTCTGATCATCTCTGGTGTGAGCTCTCGTGTTTTGAGTCCTGTCCCTCTAGATGATTCGACCTTGATCTCTGATGGCATCCATGATGCCGTGGATTACAAGTTTCTCACTCTTAATGCTCCAAAGAACGTCTCCAAGGCAACTTGCCTCCATGTTTATGGGTTTCTTCCATGTGCAGACAACATTGGAGGTTATGTCTTCCAAATTTTCTCCTTTGGATGTCTCTTAATCATTGGTGACTATTTCTTGTCTGAAGGAAGATCAAAACTCTTTTTAATCTTCGAGGTCGGTTTCTATGGCGGTATCGTCTTCCCTCTCCTTACTATGTTCCCAAGAATTGCCCTTATGATAAGTAAGGATCTTTCCAAACTAAGAAATTAGTTGAACATTCTTATTTTGACAATCTTAACATAGTTTTTGATTTATGATCTTAGCCCCTGGACTAGCAGCGACCCATGAGGGTGCTCTAGCCATTGTTGGTAACAACGTCGGTGTTACTATAGGACATACAATTTTTGCTCTTACAATGCAATGGGGAGCTTGTGTTGTCTTTTAACTAGTCCTATTTCAGACCCGTCAGTCCGAAGAGGATCCATTAAAAGAACAAATTCTGTAAGAAAAGATTCTTATGTTCCAATCTCTTAGCATAAAATAATAATAACAATTTCTCATTTCGATGAATTATGTTTTGTTAATATACAGGATACAAAGAATCCAAGAAGGGGATTTTACAGGATGAAGATACTGAAAAGTGTTGTTGGTATGTTAAGAAGACTGCAGATTCTTTCTCATCTTTTTTGTGTGAAGTCTGTTTGATTTTTACTGTTTCTCTATCTGCAGACGCAAGCGTAGATGCAGATCCTAAGAACAAGAAAGCTGCAGGGATTATGCTCCTGACTCTAGTTCCATTTATCTTGGTGACACTGCCTGATTTACTTGATGCACAATCTTGGAATAACATCATTATGTTGGTCACACTCATAATCACCTGTTCTTCAACTGTTATCTACTTTGTTTACTCGGTATGAGCTCTCCGTTTACGTCTTGTTGTCTTGGTACGAGCTCTTTTTTTCTTAGAAGTGAAATTAGTTTGTGGAAATTTGCAGTATTTTGATACGGCAGACCAAAAGAAGAGCTTAGATCACGCCAAGTTTGAGCTAATGTCAGAAGTTCATAAGCATTTGCAGAGCTTTTCACCTCGAAGCCTTATTAGAGACGGACAACTAAGTAAAGAGAGCTTGAAATGGTATTATTCTGTTTTCTACTAATCAATAAGTGTTTGATTTTGTTCTTTTTTCTGTTTTCTTACATTGCAAAGTTACTGTTTTTTTTTTGTAGTTTGTTCGATAGAATCGATAAGAACAAAGATGGGAAGATTCAAATCTCGGAGCTTAAAGAATTAACCGTAGAGTTTGAATCTTTGGAAAAATGAAATGTGACATCAATGAGTTTGCTAGTACTTTACTTGCAGAATTCGACAAAGACAAAAATGGTGAATTAGACGAGAATGAATTCGAAGAAGGGATAATGAAACTACTGAATCAATACAAATTCGACAACCAAGAATCTCCAAGACCGCACAACACATACATATACAGAACAGTATCTGATTCTCTACATGTTAAGACACAAATGCAGGGAGAAGAAGTTGGAGTTTTAAAGCTGGAAATGCCAAAGCAAACTCTTGTTGCTAAATTTTTCTCCATGAGAACCTTAAGAGCTGTGACTAAAGTCATTGGTGGGATGCTAATCGTCGTGTTTCTTGCTAAACAATTTATGATTAACATTGGACTCTTGTCCTTCTCAGCTGGAGTTCCTTCATTCTACTCCGTATTTGCAGTGATCCCTTTGATTAGAAACTTAAAGAACACTTTATCAGCACACTTCTGTCGAAAGAAAGACAAGGCAAAAATCGCATCAGAAAAATTCTCTGAGGTTAGTTTACTTTATACCACACTTGTTTTACCACATTACATTGAGAGAAACTCAAACTTAAATAGCTTCTAAACTGTTGGTTTTTTTCAGATCTACAAAGATGTTACCATGAACAATCTGATGGGAATGTCAATAACATTGGCCATTATATACACAAAAGGATTGCAATGGGACTACTCTACAGAAGCTATTCTTGTTGTGATGGTTGGCCTTGCAATTGGCTTACCAGCTTATTTGAGATCCACTTATCCGTTCTGGATCTGTGTAATGGCCTTTGCAATGTATATCTTCTCTCTTGTCCTTATTTATCTTAGTTATAATCTTCAAGGTTAGAGCTAAAGCTCTCGCCTTTTAGCTGTAATCAGACTGAGAGTTTAACAAGTTTTACAAGTGCATTTATTTTCATATTGTGGATGAGAGCTTAAAAAGCCCATCTTTTTTTGATTAAATTCTATTTTTATCATGATGTGAACTGCAATTTAGATTGCATTCCTGTTTTGTGCTTTTACCATAAGTAGATCTTTGACCATGCTGAGATGTTTGAGCTCATATCTGATGTTCATAAGCACTTTCATAGACAACCAAATCAAGATATGAAGAAACAATTTGCTCTGTTCTGTTTCTGTATTGTAGTTCAACAGCTTCTTTGTTACAAACAAAGACGAGATTAGATCGACAAGTATCACTTTCTCGGAGCTTATAACACTCACCATGCTACATGTTAGCAACAATAGTAGTTTTTATAAGAACTCAAATAAAAGGTTTTACTAAGACTTTCAAGTGTTCCAAATAAACCTTCATGTTCACAAGTTTTGACTAGTCAATGAATCAAAACTGCAGAGAGAAGTTAAATGATATATCCAAAGCTACATAAGACAGATCTAAAGTCTCTATAACTTAAGGCTTAAATCGATTACATGATCAGCTGCTGTATCGTTTCGGTCACAGGGTCGCTTTTCTCGGTTACCATTCCTCCGATCATCAGAGGATATGAAATCATAGAATGGCTTCTTGTTTCTCCATTTCTCTTTCTCATCAAAGTCTTTTTGTTGTTGCTGTTGTTTCTGTTCATACAAAAACCAAGATGATTTGATGCAACAGTCCAAGTAAATTAAAATAGTAACAAAAGGTATCTAAATTTACCTGTAAGCCAAGGGGGACAACAAACTTCGGGTAATGATGAGGAAAGCTTGGAATAGAGGTAGGTGAATCAATGGTGATGGGGTTGTTTATTGTTGTACCGGAATCTTGAACCGTACTTATACCCATTGACCGGTTTTGTATCCCGTCCCTTAATGTGGATGGTCCAAGGCTAGGTTTCGTTGGTTCTGTCAGCAAATGCCATGGCCTTTTCTTTGCATTGAGCATCTATGGAAATATCAAAGAGGAACATTCAAAAACATTAGAAAAGACCAAAAAGGTACGTTTTTTTATAATTGTTTT
>JAKUCM010002489.1:0-77484 GCA_023374145.1 Lepidium sativum | reverse complement strand
AGTAGCCAATGATCTATACTCGGCTTCTGCGGAGGAGTGAGACACAGTCTCTTGCTTTTTTTGTTTTCCAAGATACCGGAGAACCACCAAGAAGAACCACAAAAGCACTTAGGGAACATCTTGTCAAAGGACAAGATACCAAATCAGAGTCACAGTAAATGGTCAGTGTAAGGTCTTTGTCTGATTTCAAGAGGATCCCCATTCCTAGTGTCTCTTTGAGGTAACGCACCACCCTGAGAGCAGCTTCCCAATGAGCTATTTGTGGAGTTTGCATGAACTGGGACAACATATGAAACAGAGTAATAGAGCTTTGGTCTTGTGTTAATGAGATATATTAACCTCCCAATTAGGCGACAGTACTGTGTTGGATTTTCAAGCAGAGGACCATCATCAATAACCAGTTTATGGTTCTGTTCTAAAGGAGTGGAGTCATGTTTTAAGCCTAAGTTACTCGAGTCAGCTATTATATTGAGAGTATACTTTCTCTGAGACAGGAATATATCTTCTGCATTTCTACTTACTTCAACACCGAGAACATATTTAAATTTCCCTAGATCCTTCATAGAGAAACACCTTCCGAGATACTCTTTGAACTTCTGAACCAGATACTCATCATTGCCACATATGATGAGATCATCAACATATATTAAGACTCTGATTTCTCTTTCTTGGTGAGTATATGAGAAGAAAGAGTAATCTTCATAGGATTGCACAAAACCAAACCTAACAAGTGAATCCAAGAATTTTTTGTACCAGCATCTAGGAGCCTCTTTTAGTCCATACAGAGACTTTTTCAAACGGTATACTTTACCAAGATGAGTGTGTCAAAATCTTGGTTGTAACTTCATGTACACATCTTCTTCAAGGTCACTATGTAAAAAAACATTGTTTACATCCATCTGGTAAATATTCCAATTATTTGCAGCAACTAATCTAAGCAACATTCTCACAGTTGTGATTTTGACTACAGGCGCAAATGTCTCTGAGTAGTTTTCCCCTTCAATATGGTTGTTGCCAAGAACCACTAATCGAGCCTTATGGAGCTTTATTGTTCCATCAGAGTTGTACTTTGTTCTGTAAAACCACTGAGACCTAAGAGCAACTCGTCCAGGAGGTAAGTCAACTATGTCCCATGTGTGCTACACTTCAAGAGTTGTGACTTCCTTGGTCATGGCATTCTTCCACACTTTGATACGAACATCCTCACCATAGTGCTTTGGTTCTGTTTCAGCAGTTATTGCAGCCAAAAAGGCTCTTTGAGGAGCAGAGAATTGAGCATTAGATACAAAATCAGACAGAGGATATAGAGATTTATCTGATGCATTCGTGGTTACTGAGCTCAATGAAACCAGATGATTTTCTTGCTCACAAGTGACATTGTATTGAACATAGTCTTTAAGTTTTGTTGAATAAGGTTGTCTCTGTCTTTTACTTCTTCTCAGATGAGGCATAGGATCCTCTACAATAGCTGGCAAGGAACCTGCAATATCGGTCTTACGATATGCAATAACAGGTACACTTTGAATATCAATTACAATTTTAGTAGAATCAATAGATGGTATCAATTATGTATTTGTTGCATCAATTGGAGAAACGTTAGAGGTTCTCCCCCTGTCGTTGATGCCCTCAGTATTGACATCAGAAGTATCTTCTTCAGATGCAGTGATCGACACACTCGATTCTACCCAGTCTTCATCATTGTAGTAGTCAACAAACTCTTTGATCAGATGGTGTTCTTCTTCGAAAGGGAAAACATCCTCTTTAAAAACCACATCCCTTGAAACCAGAAACTCATTGGTAGATGGATTATACACCTTCCATCCTTTTTCACCAAAAAGGTACCCTACAAACACGCATAACCGACGTTTTCATCAAATTTGCTCAAATATAGCTTCTGAAATTTGTATTGGTTTTAAATTTTATTTAAAAGTTATAACAAAATTTGTTACGTATATTTTTAAGGATTGTTATAAAATTTAAGTTAATATTATCCTAAATTTTATAAAAATGTTTTAGAGATCAATAGTTAAATTGTAAATTAAAAAATTATTAAAATATTTATTTAAAATAAGAATAGAAATCCCTTTCTGTCTTTTTCATTTTTTCCTTTTTCGTTATTCTTTGAATTTTTAATTAGACTTGATGCTCTTGTTAGGTTTGTTAGAGACCGTCTATAATTGATTGTTATGAAATTCTCTTCGAAATCCTTTTCCAATACATATAATATTGCGGTTAACAAAAAAAATGGAGTAAATTATTGGAATAAATCCATTTATCGTTTTCAAAAGCTCTATTTTTGGAGGAGAAAATGAAATCAATCATTGGAGAGGCTCTTCAAAAGAACTGAGAGAGAGGTTTAGGTGAGGCTGACACAAGTTGCATAAGATTGGAGAAGTGTGAGAGCTTGTTCGGTAATAGCTCTGTTTCTTGCACATCGAACCCAATCACTCACTATTTCCTCTGCTTTACTTCCTTTAACACCTTCTTCGAGTGTAGCTGCCGCTTCTGCTAGTTTTCCTTCAGCCAAGTAATCATCAACCTTTTTAATTACAGATTCAATGCCTCCATTTGCTTGGTCCACTTCCTTGAACTGATTGAGTTTTTTTTAAAGCCAAGTGACTACTGTTAGACATCATGATTTAATTGAGTGTGGAACATCGTTTTCAATTGTAATCAGCAGCATACCTTTAGCCAAGATGCTACATGTGCTAGAGAATGTGCTAAGATTCCTCCGCCACCAGGCGGAATGAGACTGAAGTGTCGAAGTGTTCCTTTCAAGGTATTAAACTGAAATCAAAACGAGAAGAGAGTAAGACGATATTTGGAATATATATCCAAAAACATTGATTGTTTTGGTCACCTTCTGATTCAGTTGTAGTACTGTCTCTGTTCCATTGGATCGGGCTTCTTCTGGAAGAGATGATAACACCAAGTCTAGGATTGAATCCTTATGAATTCCTTCAAGATAACTCTGAAGCATATTGATTTCCTTTTGGATTGGCAGTCCTTTCGAGAGTGTATCATCCAGCGCAAGTGCACCCTACAAAACCATATATCTACTTTATTTTCATACCTCAAACTTAAAAGGTGGTATTTAAAAGCAGAGTATCATGACACTAACGTTAAGACGGGAAAAATATCATAAATTGGAGTCTTACCAATGCAAGCTTGTGAACTGAATGACTTTGGCGAGCTTCTTCAGAGCGCGCATAGAATGCCATACAGAGTGCTTTTATCTAAAGAAATTAGAACACAATGCAGAAACAAACCTAAAACATTCAGGAATTCTGTTTACTTCTTCCTAACTATGATCTTGAAATAGTCTGTGCAATATTCTATACCATTAGGTTGGAACATTAGATGATAGAATATAGAGAACAGGTTTAGTCTTTACTTACATTAAGATCTGCCTCTGCCATTTTTTCAATTTGTGCTGCCTTTTCTTTTGCAATTGCCGAAGTCATCTCAGCTTTTGCCAATTCTTCGGCTTTACTCAAAGCTAATTGTGCTTCAGCTTCCTGTCGTAATTCAAATTGTTAGTTATAACTTACCAAATCGCAATACACTTTTATTCTCATACCCTAAAATGAGCAGACCTTTTGTTCAATTTCTGTTTTGAGCTTATCTTCCATTCTCTCTTGGATTGCCTTGATTGCAGCTGCTGCCTTTGTTTTTTCTCTTTTTAGCTCCTGAATAGAGCAACGGTGAGCACTTAGATTATAGTTGTATGCCTCTACCCAAGAACATGAACCCGAGATTAAATAAATCCATACAAGAACCCAGTAAAAAATAGCACCAAATTCACGTATGTATAAGAGAAGCAAAACATAAATGTAATTTTCATTGGCATGTTTATCTGACGCATATGGACTGGACATATATTCATATAATCAAGACTGAGTTAATTAAGTAGAGATAAAAAGATATAAAGCACCTTATCCAATATTGCTGCCTCCTCTATACGCATTAGTTCACGTGCCCTAAGGTCTCTCAACTCATTTTCGTACTTCTCCTGAGTACAATCAAAACAATTAGTTAAAACCTCTTAGATAAAGAAGAACAAAGAATCATCTGAGCTATTCTGTCTTTCAAGCAACCTTCAAGGCTCGTAATTCTTCTGCAAAAACCTGGGCATCTAAATGTGCCTGTCTCTTCTCAGCAGCATGAATGGCACCCAGAAAATCAAATACCAACTTCCCATCCTCAGTCATGTGATCATCTATCAGCCCCTCGATTGAGTTAACAAGATCCTAATTCACAAAATAATCCATACAAAACATATCTTTATGCAAATTATTGATCCATACAAAACACTGAAGTAAGGAACATCGATAGAAAATTCAAGCTTGAAACCTCAGTTTCTTTAGTTAGTTGCTCCCCAATGGATGGAGATCCACTGCTTTCAGTATCATTGCCTTCTAGATTGTATTCCTTAAGGAGAGAACCTGACATTTGCACTTCCGGCTGAATGCCATCCTGTAAGAGAACGATTGATCAGAGATATTTACATCTATCCCACGTAACTTATGCAGGCCATAGAATAATCAAGTATTAAGATGGGTCGGATTTTACTAAAGCTTCATAAGAACCTCCAGCCCTACTTAGAGAATACTAGGTAAGGGTAAACATTTTCTTAATGGTATTCTACGGGACAAAAATATTTCAGATCATACTTTCCTAAAGCATTCATGGAATGTCAAAAATACTCTGATAACCCTTTACAGAACATATAGAAAAACCAAATCTAATAGTATAAAGAATTAAAACTGTCAACTGAAGAAAATCCCAAACACACGAAGAATCCAAATAAACGGTTTCAAAGAAGATGCAAATTTTAGTTCCCTACGCGACCCTTCTTCCTAAGAAATTGGTGTCTATCAGAATTTTATTCAGAACAATTAACATAGTGTCCATATGAATATCTCACTTCCACCAGACACCAGTATTATAAGAAGTTGCACAAAACAAAGGAATGCTTTTAACTCTAACAATGTAGCACAATCATTTTACATAGATATAGCCTCTTCCACCATCCTAATATTCTATGCAATGCAGATAACAGTCGAGCCAAGGATAATTCCATGAAATGCATGAAACAAGGGAGTGCAGAGACATTTATCTTCTGCATTTCAATCTTTAAGCTATTAGTTTTATTACGTGTAGTGTTTTCTCAAGTTCAACCAAGGAAAATCAAGTACCTCAGGCGCCTTTTCATTGGCAGGATCCTTTGGTAAAGCAGATTCCATTTCACTTTCACCATGAACCGAACTAGACTGGACACTAACAATAGCACTGTCCACAGGTTTTGGTATAATTTCCAACCTCACACTCTCTGCCTCAGACGTGATTTCCGAGGGGATGCCAGTTTTAGTTCTCGAATCTTCAGATGCAGAGTTATTATCTGTAGAAGAAGGTAATAACTTTCTCTCTTCGCTATCATTGACAGCGCTATGAGGTGTCTCCTCTTGATTAGAAGAACTATATGTAAAACGTTCAGGAGTTAAGTCAGCCTCCGGTTGCACTTCTCTGTCACTCTGCATAACCCCAGAAGCTTCAGAATGAGTACCTTCAGGTTCCGTTTCAACTTTGCCATCCAAGGATGAGTTATTTTCAGTAGAACCTTCAACACCGGAAGGTACATTCAAATGATGAGCCTCCTCCAATTTTTCAGTAACAGCATCAGGATGGATTCGCTGACTTAATTTCTCCTGTTCTTTCCCGATATATTCATCCAAATACCCAGTCTGATAGGCTACAAGAAAAGCACCGGCGACTGCTACACCTCCTACAACTACTTTTGAAGAATTACCTTTCGGTTCATTTGGTTTCCCCACAGGAGGAGGAGGAATCACTTTTGAGGCATCTGGTTTCCCAACGGGATTAGCTCCAGGACGACCATTTTTGCCAGATGTAGATAACTTTCTTGAAGAGTTCAAATGAAACCTCTGATGCAAAACATAACATAACACAATCAGAACAAGTAAGTACTCACAAGATGCTAACTAAGAATTCACCATTAAACTGTATTCTCACCTGAGCTCCCAAATTCCTCGGGAATCTCTTTATTGACAAACGCGAAGACAGCTCGAGAACCGACCTAAGCAACAAACAACAACATAATCACATTCGATAAGATTGACAAATAGAATCAAGCTCAATCAGAGTCACAACTAGCTCTCAACCTATAGAGATCAATACATAAAAAAAGACCCTAAACCTACGCAAAACTGATTTTGCCGCAACAAGAGAATCAATATCAATTGTGCATCAAAATCATCACCACGAAACGTAATATCGGATTGAAATAAATTATGGGTTTTCAGGAAACATACTTCCGCAACATTATTACGGTTTGCTCCTCTCGTGATGAAAATGCCGAACGATAGTGCTAAAAATGTTACGACGGACGGAGAAGACTTCCGGTGAGTGACAATAATATTCTCTGGAAATCCCCAAAGCATTTGGCGTTGAAACGACGCCGTGTGTATGAAATAAGGGTATTTTAGGCATTTCACTATTAATTTGGTGGTATTTGTCATACAACTCCTTCACTTCAGTTCCTCGACTTTGTTCTCATTGTCAAAACGTTCGACCAACAAGAACCCTAGAATTCGCCTCCTCTCTCAAATTTCCAAATTAAAAATTACATTTTGGGATTGAAATTTCCAAATGCCCGCTTTGTCTATTTATCTTGTTTAGAATTCTCCATACAGGTAACTCTCTCCCTGTCTCGATTCTTTAAAATTTCAAATTTAACTTTTTGCGTTATTTTGTTTTAATCTCTAGATTTGAGCTAAGAATTTGAATTGTTTCATCTGATTTTCGGTTGAACTGTGCAAATTTGTAATCTTTTGTCGTGGGTCTTGATAATTTTTTTGTGTTTCGGAAGTCTCTAATTGTCATTCTTCTTATACTACGAAATTAGGGTTTTACCCATTCCAAGAAACTTTTAGCTAATTTACTGCAAGTCATCTATAAAAGTTTATCTCTTTCGCGTTGGGTTTGTTTTAAGAACTGAGCCTTCTTTTAATTGAAGAATTTATGTGCTGCGTTGCTTTGCGTTTTGTTTTGTTGGCTTATTTGGGTTTAGCTACCAGTTATCCACTGCTGGGTTTCTCTAATGTCTCGAATTTTATATTCATTTTTTTATAGATCCAGCTCATAAGCTAAGATGTCGTCATCACCTTTTCCAATCTTGGACAACCGACCAATTGATAAGTGGAAGGTTACGGAATTGAAAGAAGAGCTTAAGAGACGGAGATTAACGACAAGAGGCTTGAAGGAGGAATTGGTTAGACGTTTAGATGAAGCCCTTCGTGTTGAGCAAGAAGAGTCTGAAAGACTCAACAGTGCTGCTGTTGCTGATGCTGAAAAAGCCAATCTAGAGGCTCAGATGCTTCCTGTTACTGGAGGAGGCGTTACACTGGATCAAAATCAAACCACTCCTGTTGCTTCAGTTGAAGCGGCATTAAGCACTGAGACAACTCCACTTGCAGCTGAGAGAACCCCAGAACCAACTCAGACTAGGACAACAACTGAAGCATCAGCTGCGGTTGAGATAGTTCCACCCCCGCTGTTTTCAGAACCAGAGGTTAACGCTGCGACATTCGCTAGTGCCCAAGATGAAAAAGTTGATGATGTTAGAGACATAGCTGGTCTTGATAATCCAGTGGTTGCACGTGATGCAGCTATTGTGGAAAAAGCGTCTGGTGAGCAAATTATTGACAAATCTGAGAATATGGAACCATTTTGTGGGTTGGGTGATGGGGATTCTAAGGCCCACCCAACAGAGGCAGTGCTTGAAAAATCTGCTACGTACAACCAGGTATCTGAGGTCATCCCTGTTACAGGGTTTGAGGTAAAATCTGATTGTATTTCTACTGATTCTGTGTCAAATAATGGAAAAATAGAACTAAAGGATAACAAAATTGCTGATGATGTCAAATTAGAACAAAATGTTAATAAGTCACAAGAGCCATCAACAGTCCTTGGCGAATCGCATCCAATGGATGTCGAGGAGCCACTTGAGCAGAAGATATCTGTTGGAGGTGGAGATGACAGCAATGCTGCAAATGCAGTTATGACCAAAGAAAATAATATTATTGATGCAGGCGACTCAGAAAAGTTAAATTTAGGAAGTTCTAATGATGAGTCTATGGAGGATGAGCCGGAGACAAAGCAAACCGAGTCAATTACATCTGCTGATAAGAGTGAGAAAACTGAAATGCTTACTGATAAGGGCAAAATCCGTGCTAATGTGGATGCTGGGAAAGGGGAAGCCCCTGAAGATAAAAGCCATCCATTGGTGGCTTCTGACAAAAGAAAGCTTCCTGCTAATGGTAAGGCTTCTCGTATTCATGCCTTTTATAAATTAATTACCTTGCTGTGTTTAATCTTGCAATGTTGGTGTCTGGGACATATATTGCTAGTGTGTTGAATAGTTATTGCATCTTTGTGTTTGTGGCTACTTCGTGTATAGGATTTCGTATGAAGCATCACTGTTGAACATTAAACTACATATGATGAAATGTCTTTATTTCTACCTCCTTGTAGATCAAGAAGCTGTTGGAAACAATGAGCCTGCAAAGAGGCAACGCCGATGGAACTCTGAGAATGTCAAAGTTTCTGAAGCACAGGCCACTAACAGCGCTGCATCCGCTACAACACCAAGGTCGACTGGTCTGAAGCGTGACTTCTCAAAATCTGACTCCTCCATTAGTGAGGATGGACCTAAGGAACGTGTGGGTATGTAAATCAGTGCCCCTCTATGTATGCTATGATCTCTTGTTTGCTGTCTATAACACTGTGTGATATGTGTTCAATACTTATTGGCAGTTCCTCCATCTCCAAAGGAGCCTACAAATGCCCTCAGGATTGATCGTTTCCTTAGGCCGTTTACACTGAAAGCTGTTCAAGAGCTTCTGGGTAAAACCGGAAACGTCACTAATTTCTGGATGGACCACATTAAGACCCATTGCTATGTATCAGTAAGACCGCTTCTTCAGTCCTACAACTGTTGACTGCATTTGTGTTCTTCCGGTTACAATTATCTAAATATCCAAAAAAGTTCTTGTAACTTTAGTGAATTGTGACATGAATGCAGTATTCCTCTGTTGAAGAAGCTGCGGCAACAAGAGAAGCAGTGTATAACCTTCAATGGCCACCTAATGGAGGCCGCTGTCTGATAGCTGAGTTTGTTGAACCAGAAGAAGTGAAAGCAAAACTAGAAGCTCCTCCTCTGCCTTCTCCTAAGCCACAGCCACAGGCTCAAGCTCCTTTGCGGCCACCTCCAACTGCTCTTCCACCACCACCGCCTTTGGCCAAACCACCTCCTGTTGTTGAACGTCTTCTGCTACCTCCTCCTCCTCCTCATCTAGTCCCTGAAGAACAAGAACCTCCCATTGTCACTCTGGATGATCTTTTCAAGAAGACAAAAGCACTCCCCAGGATATATTACCTGCCCCTGTCAGAGGAACAAGTTGCAGCTAAACTTGCAGCTAATAACAAATGATCTTGCTGGTTTGGAGGATTCAGGTCATTATTTTCGTAGCAGGCTCGTAGGAATTTAGCCTAGTGCGGACAAAAGTTGAGGACTTTGTTGAGTTTGGTTTGGAATACTTAATGTAGAACGCAGGAGAAGACTCTTCTTATGTTTAGCAGACTTTGGTTTGAACCTTTGATGAACGAACAGAGTTGCATGAAACTTTTGAGTGGTGGACCTCTTTCCTCTACCCTTTTGTATGGAGTTCGTTCTAAAATAAAACATACCAACGTTATCGAAGTTATAAATCTTGCACGTTGAAGAGTATAGAAGAGAAAGATAGCAATCAACTCCTAATCTCTTTTTTTTTTTGCATAATTTTAATCTTGTGATTGGTTGCTGACACTTGATAAATAGAACATCACACTTTAGACACTCATCATATACATACAACTAGCCCTGGGCATAAGAACAATACCCGAACTGGACTCGAAACCGAAATTTCGGTTCGGTTTTCGTAGGGTCTCGTAGTAGTATACCCATGGATATCAGGTCGGTTCCGGTTCTTACCCGATATCTTTACCCGATATCCTTACTCGTTCGGGTCATTTTCATTTGTATTATTTCTTTCTAACATAAGCTTTTCGGTTTTCTTTTTTCGTTTTCGGGTAAAATATTAACATTTTGGGTTATTTTTGTAAATAACCGGAACCGGTCACAAACCGAAGTATTTATGATATTGCAATGGGTATTACGTTTGAAGAACCGAACCGACCCGGAACCGATAGGAACCGAACCAAAACTATATAGATATCAAAATGGGTATAAAAATACAAGACCCGAAAAACCCAAAACCGATCGGATCCTACCTGGAACCGAACCGTATACCGAATGCCCAGGGCTACATACAACGACAAATACTTAGAGATAAATCTTTCAGTGATTTGATTTCTACTTGTTCATAAGTTAAACGACAAGGGTAGATTTTAAATAAAGGTTAGAGAGAACAAAATTTACTAAATTATGAAAAATTGAAAAAAAATCAAGTGTGTTAGACTAACATTAATAAATAGATAAAATTAACATATTAGTTTATTGGTTTGGTTTCAAACCGAACTAAACATGACCATTTGGATTGAGAAGAATCGTAACCAAATAATTTGTGCGTACATTTTGATTTGGTTCGAATCAATTTTAGTTCGGTTGGTTTGGTTTGATTCAGTCTAATTCGATTAAAATACTCATACCTAGTAGTAAATGATAGATCTACTAAAAGTAGACAATATTTTACATAATTAAAATACGAGTATTATTTTTTAAATTATATAAAGACTTGACTAATATATTTTCCATAATAAAAAAGAAATAATAAAATGGACTCCGACTAGTTGGCCACTAACGCCCGATGCAATAAAATGCTATCGGACTGTTTTGCTTCACTTTTACAAAAATGTCTGAGCCCGGGTTCGAACCGGGGACCTCTAGTGTGTGAGACTAGCGTGATAACCGACTACACCACCCAGACTTTGATACTTTACAGTTTTTTAAGATATTTATAGCAAACAGATAAGTTGAAATTATAACCATTAAATTCCGATTTATATGAACAAAAATATAGTAACAATAATCATTAAATTATACAAGGAATTGATGTTGATTTTAAGTTGATGCAGAACAAAACTAGTTACCAGTCGAGTTTAATGTTCCTCTCAATGTAAAGCTTATCAATATAAGCTATAATTGGTTGCGAAGCCTCCATATACCTCCTCATATTCTTCTCAACCGATTGATCTGTTTCATTAAGCCGTAACAGAAGCTGATCTCTTGTCGGAAGTGTATACATTCCGGCATAAACCGCGGTCCGAACCGCCCATGTATGAAACGGTGCACATACTTCCGTGTAAGCCGTTGTTGCAGCGTCTTTTAATGAATACTCATCTGTGATTAAGAACTGTTCAAAGATGGCTCGAATTAGATCTAAGCCTTGTCTTACACGTCTTAGGTTACGTGAATGGCTTCCTGGTGTTTTGACCGTTTCTTTCTCCACATCTAGATCTAAAATGTTCTGTAACGTGTTGAACATTTTTGATGCTTCAACCAAATCTTTAACCTTAGCGACGTATTCCAATTCAGCAAATTTGAAAGCGAATCCGAGACAATTGAAGAGAATAGGGACATGAGTACAAGCTTTGCAGAAAGCATCAACGCTTAATCCATCTTCTTCATTAGATGTTGATGATTTCAACAAACTTGCAAGATCTTCGAATGCTTCTGTGATTACCAACAAAGGCGTGTTGATTTTGGTTGATGTGTTGTTAGAGACTGCGTCTTCAAACATGTCTTCTTCTTCCTCTTCTTCTTCCATTATCTTCTCTCTTTCCTTCTCTTTATAAAGCTTCGCCACGATTGCTGAAATGTTTGAAAACTCTTGATTCTGATTGTGATTGATAGGTCAAGAGAAGAAACTTATTACACAAAGATATGTAGAAGACGTGTTTCTTTGTTCTGGAAGAGGAAGACCGTTGACTTCTCGACTTTTTGGTTTTTTAAAGACTTTTCGCAACTTTTACGACCTCCACCAATAATTTAGAATAGAACATTCAACTATATAAAGACCGGCTCTAAATGCTTGTAGCCATTTTGGTGACATTTAGAATCTTAAAAGTTCCTCGCAACAACAAATATCTTGTCTAAGAATGGGAAAGAACATAAATTTTATTTATTTATTTTCAAACCAAAGGAGGTGAGACTTGAATTGGTTTATTACAAAGACAGTGTAACATTAAAACATAAGGTTAAAAACTTTGATTCGCTTTGTTTCATGATCCTTCTTCACAACTTGGAGATGGAATAGTCCAATGCATCTACCAAGAAATCTGTATATACAAAACACAGTTTTATATTACAACTCTCGTGTGAAAACTAAACTTTTTTGGTGAAAATATATGAATTTACCTGCATCATCTTTAGTGAAACACATTGGTGGTTTTATCCTGAAAACGTTCCCATGAAGTCCTCCTTTTCCAACGAGGATGCCAAGTTCTTCATAAAGACAACAGAGGATAAGTCTTTTGTTAGCCAATTGATTTGGCTTTAATATTAGTTCAATGGATGCATTGGCTTTAGTGTTGTTTACCTCTAAGTTTCTCAAACAAGACAGCTGTTTCAGCCTTGGCTGGTGTTTTGTCTTTCCGGTCACTCACAAGCTCGATCCCAACCATTAGTCCTCTTCCTCTCACATCTCCAATGACTAGAACCAAACAGAGGCGGTTCAGTATAAGCACTGCAAGTAATGATCTAAAGAAAGAGCAAGAGAAAGATGAAAAATATTAGGTACTTACTATCATGTCTGTTTTGCAGGTCTTTCAAACGTTGGATAAGGTGTGAACCAACTTCAGCACAATGTGCTTGGCGTTTCTCCTTGTCAATAACGTTTAGAACAGCAAGTCCACCAGCTGAACAAACTGGGTTTCCACCAAAAGTGTTGAATAAAATTTTGCTAGCTAAAACACTGGCAATTTCTGGTGTAGTTACCACAGCTCCTAAAGGCAATCCATTTCCAATTCCCTGTGAATAGAATCGGTATCAATTATTAGTAGATTACAACAGTTTCTTAAGGTAAATAGCATTAATGTAGTCAAAGATTAGGGAACAGAGCAAATGTTAACAATTTCTTTTGCCAAACCTTTGCCATTGTGACTATGTCAGGAACTACATCTTGAGTCTGGAAGCCCCAATAATGACTTCCTGTCCGGCCAAATCCAGTTTGGACTTCATCAGCGATGCATACACCACCACCATTGCGTACAATTTCATAAACCGACTTTAAGTAACCAGGAGCCAATTCTACAGCACCTCCGACCCCCTGAAGTAAAATGGAGATGATGCTCAAGAGAGTGATAAATCAGAAGACACTAAATTTCATTTGAGAGTTTAATTCAACAAAAACCTGGATCGTCTCTGCAATAAATCCAGCCACTTTACCAGAAGTACCATACTCGATGTGGTCTTGGACATCTTTAGCGTAGAGAGAGCCATCAGAGCCAAATACTCCACGGTATGGATCAGGATTTACAACGTGATGAATTTCTCCCTACAGAATAGCAGAACTGCCCAATAAGAGTTACAAATATGCTATCGCAGAGAACTATAGACTTTTATTCTAATGGGTCTTAAAATGTGGGTGAAGGTGAAGTTAAAGACTCGCTTCAAATATGGAAACTCAGTGCAAAGAAGCAAACACTGAAGCTGGAGACTATATCTCTATATTCTTTTTCAGTAAATGAAAGTCTTGTGGACAAACCTGTGGCAATGGGTACTTCCACGTATTAAGAGCTGTTAATCCAATAGTATTAGAACTTCCACCATGATAAGCATTTCTCAACGAAATCATCTCAAGGCTACTAGTGTAAAGCCTAGCCATCATCATTGCTAGCTCATTAGCTTCTGAGCCAGAATTTACAAAGTACACAACCTGCATCCAAATCATGAATTTTGCTGATTCCTCGACAAGGTAATAACAGAAACCTATATATATCATTGTTCTCGAGTTGCTTCAGACTGCTTTCTGTAAGTTTCAAGTACCTTTAGATTTCCAGGCATCTTGGCAGCTAAAGCTTCAGCGAAATCGCCTATGGCATGATGCAAGTATATGGTTGTCGCATGCTGAAGAAGCTTGCTTTGTTCCATAATAGCATTAAGAATATCAGGATGGCAGTGACCACATGATACAGTGACTATACCAGCAAACGCATCCAGATATCGCCTACCACTGTCATCAAACAAGTACTGCATCTTCCCTTCGACAATGTTAATCTGCAAGCAAATATGGAATTAGTATTATGAGATCAAAGTGTCACAAACAAACACGGATCGAGCAGGAAAGAATTGCAATCAAAGATCACATCTTTGGCATTGGTTTAAATTCAATCACTCTGGCTGCGTCAGCGAATTCATAGGCACAGTTAAATTGATCAAAAGCAGGCAAATCCCACAAATGTTCTCTGGATTCTAGATTACAAAAAGAAGAATCCTAAGAATTATTCAAAAATTATGTAACAATCCGGAGCTTATTAATCGGAATCTGCAAATAGATATTGGGAATCCAACATATCAACAATCAATTCGATTTCCAGTAGAATGAGGTCAAATCACGAGAAAAGGAAAATCTCAAAACGGACATACAGGCTTTTGGTAGAAGTGGAAAAGAGAAGGTCCGAGAAACTTCTTCCGTTTCTGGAACACTTCATCGGCGGAAGGACCTTTATACGGCCGCGGCTGGTGATCGAACGGCGGAAGCTGCGGCGGAGCATCGGAAAAAGAAGGGGCAGTGGAGAAACCAGCGCGGAGGAAGGAAATCACACGGCGATGATGAATACCAGAAGAATTCGCACTTCTATCAATGGCTCTCTTCAGGAGTTGCTTGTATATCGCCATTTTCAGAAAGATAATGACAAGTTAGTCAAATCACAGTATGTATATTTATACTAGTGTGGTAAGTAAGATTAATACTAATGACTGATTAGTGCTTTAATAATCAAGGATTATAGAATCCAGTGATTAACGAAATGATGACGTGTCATTAGGAATCTAATATAATAGATTCGTTGAGATTCATGTGTATTGGATTTCTCGATAAAATGACGTGTCACTGACTAGAGGCGGAGTATCCTACCAAGACATATCATAAAATATATACTAATTTAAATTTATTCGTTTATCATATAGTTTTAATAATATGATTTGGTACCAATGACATTTAGCCAAGTGGCAGGTAGTAAGTTTACTTAAGACAATGCATTTGCATATTCCGAAATCGTTTAGTTGTGGTCTCACTATAATCTACCATTGACAAAAAAATGATATGATTTGACCTTTTGAGATTGGCAAACCGAAAAATCTGATAAAACCAAACAATATTATAGTAATCAAACCAAACGTACTATTAGTAGTTGTAAAGTCAGAAAAATGTATTATTTATTTCTCTTTTTTGATAAAGATAGGTCTACTAACCAATAATGTTGCATAATAAAACTTTTATATTTTATTAGACATTACAAGTCTACCATCACAAGTTAAGTGATGGAAGAACAAAATCAAATCTGGTCTTAATATCCTGAAGGGAACCCTCCTTTCCTTGGATCACTAACCGCCACAAGTTTTCCATCGGAATCTTCAACTATGAACTGAGAAATCGTCCCTCCGGCGATTGGCGTTAGGACATGACCTTTCTTCTCCAACACATCTCTTGTCTCTTTAGGAATCTCGAAATGGTCATTAAACACCGTTGTCCAATTCTCATACGTAGCTTTGTTCGGAATCAGCTGGTGGTAGATTCTTGGAGCCTGGACGGAAGCGAGAGGATCCATGTTGAGGAAGAAATGGTTTAAGTAAACTTCAGTTGTTCCGGCGATGATGTACATTCCTCCACTCGCACCTAATGCTGCTTTTACTTTACCGTCCTGTGTAAACCAAAAAATCCATAGTTTAGAACCCTAAATTCAGAGTAACTTGTAGGACAAGAATTAGGGTTTTTTCTTGCCTTGAGTACAATGGTTGGAGTCATAGAGGACAAAGGTCGTTTCCCGGGACGGATGAAGTTAGCTGGTGCCGGTGGGGGTTGCGGAAAAATTGGAGCATCGTTGGCTTTGGCTTTGGCTTTCAAAGGGATTGGGATTGAGAAATCATCCATTTCGTTGTTCAGAACGATTCCAGTGCTAGGAGATAGCATTCTTGCTCCAAAGTAACCATTGATGGTACTTGTCATTGAAACAGCATTTCTCTCGGAATCTATAATAGATAAATGGCTTGTCCCGTGATCGTTGATCTGGTTCCATCTATGGATAATTGGAGAATGAAAGAGGTTAATGAATTAAGAATGGAAGAAAAGAAATCTGCAGTCTGTAACGAATTGAAGATAAACTTACTTGCCACCGTAAAATTTTGGATCAAAGGTTTTGTCGTCGTTTATCTTGCTCTTCAAGGCTTGTGCAAACTTTGGAGATAACATATCTGAAACAACCTTAGTAACATTGGGGACAAAATCTGGATCTCCGAGATCCATTCTAACCGCAAATGTATGTTTAAGAGCCTCAACTAGTCGGTGAACACCGAGAGGCCCTGAAACACCATATGGAATATCGTATTGAGTAAGAATATTCAAAATCTGCAGCAGAAGAAACATAAACTTAGGTCTGATCATGAAATGTGAAGGATGTGCTATAAGAACTGAAACTTACAAGCATCATAGAAGGGCCACCAGATGAAGGAGGAGGCATACCGAGTAGTCGGTATCCGAGAATATCTACAGATAATGGTTCTTTAACCTTAACTCTGTAACTCTGCAGATCTTTCAAAGTCACTATCCCACCCAATTTTTGTATATCATTCACTAAGTTAACACCAACGGTTCCATTGTAAAACGCTTTAGGACCATATTCAGCTATTTGACTCAATGTAAAAGCCAATTTTGGGTTACGCAGAATCGTCCCTGATTTCTTTAGCTCTCCATTTGAAACAAATAGATCAGAGAGACCTTTGTCTGCTAAGATATCGCTTCTAGTGGCGTTCATCTGCATATGCAGATACTTTGAGATCTTATATCCTTCAGCTGCAAGTTTCTGTGCAGGATTCACTAACTGCTTCCATGGTAGCTTCCCATGTTGTCTCCAAGCTGTGTACAGACCTGCAACTTCCCCTGGTACGCCTAGTGATAAAGCTCCTTTCTGCTTTAGTTCAACATTGCCTTTATACATGTCCTATAAGACAAAACACAACCAATATATTGTCTTCAATTCTAAAACTGAACGTTGTCCCAATGGCTTATACAAAACGCACGCTTTTCAAGCCATTAAGTATAAAAACGTTTTACCTCAGTGGCTTTGAGAGGAGCGGTTTCTCTAGAATCATAAGCAAATTCTTTGCCATCAGCAAGTTTAATTACTGCAAACGCTCCACCACCAAGACCACTAGATGCTGAACTCACAACACCTAAACAGAGAGCAGCAGCCACAGACGCATCAATCGCGTTTCCTCCTTGACGAAGAACTATCGCTCCGATTTCAGAACACCGTCCATCGTCCGTCGCAACCGCACCATGAGACGTAACAATACTATGCTGTTTTTTCTGAGCCGCAGCGTTTTGGAGAAACGCAATGAGAAAAAGAGCGATTGTTGCGGTTCGAACCAGCCACATTGTTACGATCTAAGGAGAATCAAACAAGAGATTAATCACAGAACGTAACGTACAGATTAGTTTAACAAGTAACTTTAACAAAGTCACGAGATTTCCCATAAATTTATAATACTTCCATAACCTAATGAAAACGTTATTAATTAACAGCAAAAAAATGTTACATTGCTTAAGAAATTAATATTGAAAACGTTTATACTTACAATATATAATTGTGAATGTTTCTTTTCTTAGAAGGCCTTGTCTTCTTTCTTTCTTGAGGAGATGAGTTTGTTCTGAAGAATATATAAAGACTTTCTGGTCAAACTCTTATTTCAGCTCTTATGGAAGGTTAATTATGATTTATGAATATAACTTCTCCAAATTTTGCAACTGTTATTCTTATTTTTGGTCAATTTTAAATACTCATGAGGTACTGTTTTAATAATTAATAATTATCTTTCTTTAAATATCACATCTCAATAAATATATATATGTGCAAACATAAAGAGATATTTACCTTGACCAAAAAAGAAGAAAAAGAGATCTTTATTGGTTGCCAAAAAAAGAATACGAGATCTTTATTGATACAAGGTGGCAATTGTCACATATATAATTTTTTAGATCTTTTATAAAATTTTTTTGTCAATTGGCCTAATAACTTTTAAATACCGCTCTTACTAATGCAGGTACGAGGTTCGATCTCTGGTGCCTTGATGATTTGTAAAATGACTACACCACTGGGCCACCTGTTCTCGACAGATGTTTTATAACTTATGAAAGTATTTTCGTAAATTAATTTGAATATGCTTGACAATGAGTTTTGATAATAAAATCAATTATTTTTTTACAAATGTCAATTATTCATCACATGTGCGATGCAAATCCAATCTCAATATCCTGAAGGGAACCCTCCTTTTCTAGGATCACTTACGGCCACAAGCTCACTCCTTCCACCAGAACCTTGAACTATGAATTGAGCAATCGTCCCTCCAGCGATCGGCGTTAGGACATGACCTTTCTTCTCCAACGCAACTCTTGTCTCTTTAGGAATCTCAAAATGATCATTGAATACTGTCGTCCAGTTCTCATACGAAACTCTGTTTGGTATCAGCTGAAAATGACATCAAAAGCAAGTTTAGTTACGAAACAAAAGTGTCTGTTTTGAGTAAAGGAAGCAAGTAAGGACCTGATGGTAGATTCTTGGAGCTAAGACCGAAGCAAGAGGATCCATGTCGAGGAAAAAATGATTCAGGAAGACTTCTGTTGTCCCTGCAATGATGTTAGCTCCTCCACTTGCACCCACTGCGGCTTTTACTTTACCGTCCTGAGTAAACAAAAGTGTTTGAAAACAGTCTTATAGAACCCTAGCTGAGAGTTTCGTGTAGAACAAGTAACAGAGTTTTGTTTGTTGTGTGGCTTACCTTGAGTACAATGGTGGGTGTCATGGAGGACAAAGGTCTTTTTCCGGGACGGATGAAGTTAACTGGTGCTGGTGGTGGAACATCTAAGTTACCGTTTGATTTCATTGGAATCGAGAAATCATCCATTTCATTGTTCAAAACGATTCCAGTGCTTGGAGATAGCATCAATGCCCCAAAGTAACCATTTACTGTACTAGTCATTGAAACAGCATTCCTCTCGTGATCTATGATTGATAAATGACTTGTTCCGTGGTCGTCAATCTGATTCCACCTACCGCCATAATATTTTGGATCAAAGGTTCTGTTATCGTTGATCTTGCTCTTCAAGTCTTGTGCAAACTTTGGTGACAACATATCTGAAACAACCTTGGTAACGTCCACGAAATCTGGATCCCCTATGTTCATTCTAACTGCGAATGCATGTTTCAAAGCCTCGATTAGTCTATGAACACCAAGAGGCCCTGAAACACCTGATGGAATCCCATACTGAGAAAGAATGTTCAAAACCTGAAACACACCAAAAAAACTCCATAAGAACCTTTAGTAAGCTTGACAAAGAAGTGAAAAAACAGAACTTACAAGCATCATTGCAGCACCACCAGATGAAGGAGGAGGCATACCAAGTAGTTTGTATCCATGAATGTTTGCAGACAATGGTTTCTTAACTTTAACTCTATAACTCTGCAAATCTTTCAAAGTTATTATCCCTCCAGATTTACGAATATCCCTTGCTAGGTTAATCCCAACAGTGCCATTATAAAAAGCTTTTGGACCATACTCAGCGATTTTCCTCAGAGTTAAAGCCAATTTTGGGTTACGGCAAATTGTCCCTGCTTTCCTGAGTTCTCCATTTACAACAAATAGTTTAGAGAGACCTTTGTCTGCTAAGATATCACTTCTTGTTGTGTTCATTTGCATGTAAAGATACTTTGAAATCTTGAATCCTTCTGCAAGTTTCGCTGCAGGATTCACTAACTGTTTCCATGGTAGCTTCCCGTGCTGTTTCCAAGACATGAACAGACCTGCAACTTCACCTGGAACTCCTACTGATAACGCTCCCTTTCTCTTTAGCTCAACATTGCCTTCGTACATATTCTACATCAAGAGAAACAACTAGGTGATTCAGAAACGCTAAGAAAACGATATTTCAGCCAAGTTCAGGTTCAAAACGCGATTTATGTTCCAGATGACGTTCAAAACGCTTATTTTAAGAGGAATTTATCTATAAAAACGCTATTTGAGCTCAACATTGTGTTCTGTTAATTCTTTTAGAATGCTCTGTTTCTACACCAATAGCAAGAATAAAGACCATATATGATTCAAAAACGCTATCCAAAACGCTTATTTTGAAAGGCACGATTTATAACGAAATAAATTATTACTAAAAATGCGTTACCTCAGTGGCGGTTAGAGGAGCGGTTTCTCTAGAATCATAAGCAATTTCTTTACCACCAGCTATTTTAATCACTGTAAACGCTCCACCGCCTATACCGCTAGACGCAGGACTAACAACGCCCAAACAAAATGCAGCAGCCACAGACGCATCGATCGCGTTTCCTCCTTGACGAAGAACATTCATTCCGATTACAGAACACCTTCCATCGTCAGTCGCAACCGCACCTCGAGACTTAACAATACTTTGCTGTCTTTTCTGAGCCGTAGCGTTTTGCAGAAACGCGATTAGTAGAAGAACGATCGTCGCTGTTCGAACCAGCAACATTGCTAACTGTTGATGAAAAAATCAAACCAGAATTATCAATACAAAGATCTTTAACACTTTTTGTCAAAACGACTACAGATTTATTACAAAGATCTTTAACATTTAAATGACAACAGATTTGTTACAATAAAATTTTGAGAAATTCCTGGAAATTTCCCAGATATTGAAAATGGAGATTTGTCACACTGTTTAAAACATTTTAAACAGCTCACGCGTACACGCAAAAACACAAAACCCACCAAACAAAGACTTTATACTCAAAAAACAAAGAAGCTTAAAACTTTATGCTTTATCAAGATGTCCCCATTATTGAATTTATAAGAAAATAAAATGAGTCTAAAATTTTTGGTCAAAATCAAACGAGTACTGAACAATACGTTGACTTATGGAATCAGAAGAACAAAAACGAAATAACTTACAAAGTCTCTTTCTCCGAAGGCCTCGTTCTTCTCGACCAAAGATTCAGATCAATACAAAGACTCTGTCCGAAAGGTTTGTTTCAGTTTCTATGGAAGGTGGATTAGTATTGTTCTGTTTCTTTTGTATAAGAAAAGTCTCGTCCTTAAGTTTCCTTTGACTCGGAAACAATGTTCTGTACTATAATATTTATCAAAACATATGTATAATGAGTGTATAAATAAACCAAACACTTGTGGCCTACCGGTAAATAATTAGTTAATATTGTATGTATATCTTATATTTACCAAAGTTGATGCCCAAAATCTTAAAATAATATTGCAGATAGTTTTGAAAGTCTTTAATTATACATAGATTCATATAATATTCCATTGAACACATTGAAGTAAAATAGGCCCACACTTCACATGGCTATAGATGTAGTTTGATACCACTCAATCAATAGATATTTCGAAAAAAATGTTCAGTAAAATTTTTTTTTGTCAACGATAAATTTTATTGGACAACAACTGGCCGACTCGATTTGTGGTTATGCAAATGAATTGTTTTAAATTGAGTTACCGCTGACTATTAGGCTAATAGTCATTTGCAGTAAGATCTAAATTCAGATTAGATAATTAACTATTGTTACATAAATTTTTTAAAATGATATTAAATATTGGTCCCTATTAATATTTGAAGTAAACTCGTGAGCATCTATTTGACTGCAATAGTCGTGCCAAACTTTCAAAAATCTTGAATTGTGTTATTGGTCATGAAAATAAGTGCTTGTCTTTATCATGCTTTTGCATTACCGTAAATTAACCTTTCTTTTTTTTTATTTTCCGTAAGTAGATTTTCTTGTTTCGTCACCACAATTCAACTAAAAACATGTGGATATTAAAGTACGAAAAAGAAACACTTAAAACTGAACTGATGACAGGTGACCAGGTATAATTACTTTACAAATTCTTAAGCACCAAGGATTTAAAAGAAAAAAAAAACACTTAAAAATATATGGGCTTTATTTGATGATCCTAAAGCCCATGGGCTTATTTCAGTTGATGGATAAAACCGTAATTTTCTTTTGCTTCGATCTGCAAAGCCTTTTCTAATTCCCGCCCATTTAGTGGTGTATTCATCGCATTTCGCATTTTGAATTTTGGGTATTTTTTTCCTTAGCAAATCCCAGTGTTCTACTTCTAGGGTTTCGAGCTTAAAAATCTCAACAAGTTCGTCAAATTGATCCCCTAGTTATTTTGGAAGGATCGATAATGCCGAAGCGAAAAGCAAAGAAGGATCTCAAACACACTGAAGAAGAAACGAAGGACGACAAGAAGGACAAAGGAATTCAAAGAGAAGAGGAAAAAGAAGACCTCGTTGATGAAGAAGGTATCCATTAAACCTCAGTCGCCAACTTATAAATTTGATTTGAATTTCTCTGTACTCTTCGTCGTTAAAACTGCAACGGATTGGAATTTTTGGATAGTTTATGATCCTTTTTTGGATCTGATATTGGTGTTTTCTTTTGGTAGTTGAAAGACAAATTGCTGCAATTAGGGCAATGCGTGATGTTGAGATTGAACAAAGTTTAACTGCATTGAGGTTGCTTCGCTCATATCTTACTGAGGAACAGCTTAACATGCCTGTACTAGAGTTCTTCAAAGAGCACCTTCCGAATTTAACAATAGTTAAAAACGAAGAAAGTGGGGAGATTGAGTTAAAATGGAAAGACGAAATTGCTGATCCGTTCATGGGCAATGCGAATGGCGTTGACATTAATTACTCTATTCTAAAGCGCTTGTCTATGGGATTTCCTGATTTATACAGTAGGGCATCACTTGGTAGGTATACTTAATTCGGTTCTTATTTTGGCCAAACTAAATGGATTTGTGATTGATCTTTTGTTTTGATACCAAACTTCAAATTTACTCTCTTTTTGTCTTATGGTGGCAGTGAAAACAAGTTTGTTAGGTGCTGATAATCCACACCTCGAGAATCTCGTAAGTCTATATCTTGTCTTCATCCAAGTTATTGTGGTTCCCTGGAATCTGACATATGCTTCTGTCTCGTAGAACTAAGGATTGCACCACAGTTTTGAAAGATTGGATTCAACTTTTGTAGAGAAACTACTGGATTTTTCATTTGCTTAGCTGACTTTGCAGGCTTTCACTAAACGGAGTAATACATTACATAGCGTTCACTTGTTTTAGTAATTTTAGGATACACTAAACTGTAATCTGCCTTTTTTTTGAAAAAATTTAGTATTTATCTTCTGCCTTTCAAATTAAGCAAGCATAGTTCAGGACTGTCGGTATAAAACTCTTATTTGCTATTTTTCCCCTGGTTTTAAGGGTTTTCAAGGGACCTCTCAGAAACAGATGCTTGCAAGCCATGATGCTTTTCAGACTCCTGGGGTATGTATTCGTGATTGTATTGCAAAATTTATGTTTGGATGCAAATATATTGTACTTCTTAAGTAAGTCTACTCTGTTCAACTGTAATCAGTTGAGGGTTTCTCTCTTTGATTTTCTCTATTTGGTTTTATGTATTTCTTCCATCCTTTGTACGTCGATCTAGGAAGAAATTAATTTGTGGTTTCGAAATTCATCAGTAACACTGTTGTAAAAATGAGCAATGTTTGTTTCAATGATAGATTATGGCCACACGAGTAGAGACTGTAAATGATACTTCAAATTTTTGCAGGTAAATGGGCAAAGACTCTCTTTTGGAAAGACACCAAAGACTCTGAGGCTACCAAAACCAGGAGAAATGATGCTCTCTGTGCATGGGTCTCCTTTGGGTGTCTACAACCAAGACAACAACATGGGAGCTATAACTGGTAAGTTTCTAGATCTCAGTCGTTCTCTGTTCATGCTCCCTGCTATGAAACCGAACCAGAATATATGTTTCATGTGCATTGATTAATTTTGCAGAAGAAAACAGTTGAGAACTGAAAATCTCCACAGATTCTACATTCTTCGGATTCCAAAAACGACTTGTTTTGTGTATTCTCTGCCACATGCTATGGTAAACAGCAGTCTCCGAAACAGAAACAGAAACAAAAACTAAAAAACAATGATATTTTGTTATATATATATGAAATGTTTCAGCTACAATTTACAAATCGATTACAAAACTGGTGGATAGTTCTTTCTTCTCTTAGATCTTCCCATTTTATTACCTTGATTCATCTCTGGCAACTTTATCATCTCAAGTTCTCTAAAGAGTTTTTCCTGCAGTTTTCCTCCGCAATCTTGATAACGTCTGAAAAATCATATTCATAGGGCCGGCTCAACATTTATGTATTTATTTTATTTATTTTAATATAAATATTTTTGGCTTTGTATTAACAAAAATATTTAGACATTCCATAGATTTTTTTAAACATTTGGGTCATTTTTTTTGTTATTTAAAATTTTCTGGGCTCATTTCTTAAGTTTTCAAAACAATTTTTTTACTTTTTTATCCTTAAAAAAATTATGAAACTTTTTCTAGAATGTTTTTTTATATTTTTAACCCAAAAAAAAAAAAAAAAAAACACTTTGGACCTTGGGTCCGGAGTGGTCGCAGTGTCGGCCCGCCCCTCCTAAGCCGCTCTGCATATTCAAAACACACTTTGTTCTGAAGTCATCCGAAAAAGAGTTTGCTCAGTTAGTTTCACATCTTTTATCATGGAAATCAGTTAATTTTTTTTCCATCAAATCCTTAAGACTGTCACGTGGCCTGCTCAAACCAGTTGGTTTTCTCTTTTCAGAATCTGAATCGGGTAGTCTTGACCCGAAAACTTCAAGGGATTCCAATTCCATCATTCTCCATCTTCTTCATCAGCAGCTGGACCTGTCCCTTCATATCTGCCTTAGTATATGCCTTATATAAAAGCTTATATGTCGACGCATCTAGATGAACCTGAAAGGCACTTGCGTAATTGAAAAGCTTATCTGCTTCCATATGAAGACCATTTAGACAGTAAACTTCAAGCATGGCATTGAGTGTTGAGGCCTTCAAGACCCTTTCAGATTCAACAACCTCTTCAAACATTTCCCTTGCTCTGGATACAGAACCACAAAAATAATGGGGCATTTATGTGAGAGCAATAAAATTAAGGATCAAAGTTCGGGATTTTGAACCCGACGTGAATCGAACACGCAACCTTCTGATCTGGAGTCAGACGCGCTACCATTGCGCCACGGATCCTGTTGAACATTAGCTTCATTAACATGTATATTAATTATCATTATGTTACCAATGAATATTAACTCTATATATAGCAAACTTAAAATCTGAAATAATTCTTTAGAAAAGAACAATATTTGTTTGCAAATATAGCTTCGATTTTCACCTTATCGTGACCACCATTGAAATGGCTAATTAATATTTCAGAAATAGAAAATTAACAAAACAAGTTTTAGAAAAGAAAACAATATCAAGATAAGAATTGATACGAAAAATAAAATCAATTAAAAAAGAGGTGACAGAAAAAAAACAATTCTACAAGAACGTTGGTTCATTAGTCGTCGTCAATCGTCGAAGAAAGATTTCTTTCTTCTTCGTACAATCGTCGTCTAATGGCAGTAAGTTCTTCTTCTTCAGCGATCACGACAACAACGCCACGTCATCATCTTCTTATCGAACCACCAACTTCAAAGAAGAAGAAAAACAAAACACATGTTTTCAAAGTTATCAGAACTGTGTTTCGTTCTTTCCCAATCTTTACAATACCATCCATAGCTCGTAAAATCCCGGTTATTCATCCAGACCCGGACCTAAACCACAACACGTCAAGAATCACCGGAACATTATTCGGATACCGTAAAGGTCGAGTAAGTCTTTCGATTCAAGAGAACCCTAAATGTTTACCTTATTTAATTGTGGAACTTGCAATGCAAACAACAACGTTCCAAAAAGAACTAAGTACAGGATTAGTGAGAATCGCTCTCGAGACTGAGAAACAACCTAAAGCTAAGATTGAGAAGAAGTCTACGGATATTTTAGATGAACCATTGTGGACAATGTATTCTAAAGGAGAGAAAAGTGGTTATGGTGTGAGACGAGAACCCAATGAAGAAGATCTTAATGTGATGGAATTGTTAAGGCCTGTGTCTATGGGAGCTGGAGTTTTGCCTGGATACTTTGATCCTGATGGTGAAATGACGTATATGAGAGCTTATTTTGAGAGAGTTATTGGTTCTAAAGATTCAGAGACTTATTATATGTTGAGTCCTGAAGGGAATAATGGTCCTGAGCTTAGCTTTTTCTTTGTCAGAATTTAATTACAATTTTTATGGTTATAATTAATGTAACAGCCCAGAGATGTGGCTTTGTCGATGTTGTATATCAATTTAGAAGAACTAATAACACATTAAAAGACGCAAATGGCTCTTACTCTAATGATTGACGGTAAGTCCACTTAAGACACCTGATTCACATAACCAGAGATCGAGTCATCTCGCCTACATTATGTAAGAATTTGGCTAATGAGCCGGCCAGTTGTGGCCCAATATATAATATGCCGTTGACAAAAAAAAAACACATTAAAAGACTCATATAGATCATTCATGAGATCTATCATTAATAGATAATACATATTTTAAGAATCAATTTCAGAAGCATGAATTAGAGTTTCTTCAAAAAAGTTTTATCGATCTTTAATTCTAATAACAAAAAGACTGTATCTGAACATCGGTTGTATTCTCCATTTTTGTTTTCTTGCTCTCCTATGTGCTTCTCGTTTGTTTCGACTCTTGGAAGAAAAAGAAGAATATACATATGTTTAAAAATTAAAAATTTAGTGTAGTATATATCTATATACTTCTAACATATTTATTACATACGGTAGAAAGTAATTTAAACTAATATTGTACAGCTAATACATGATAACATAATTGATATATTACAAACCAAATTTTTAAATATATTAGTAATACATATGTAATATAACATATATCTTAGCTCATGTTATAAAAATATAATTTCAGTTTAACTTATTCAATATTAATATATTAGGAGCAAGGCAGTCAAATTTGATAAATATTGTCCAAAGTATAATTTTTTTGAAAATATCAATCAAATTTTTTCAAAAACTTATGTATATCGATTTAGTTAACTTTTTAAATAAAGGTAAGATGGAGAAATCGAGAGGCCCAAAATATCTTGAATATGCCTCAAATCTAACTTACATTATCAATTCTAGCACTTAAAAATTAGTAATGGTCCCGAGTTTAACTTTTTCTTTGTCAGAATTTGATTTTGCTTTTATTGTTAAAATCAATGTAAAGTCCGAAGATGTAGCTATCGATATTGTATATTATTTTAGAAAAGTTAATAAGATATTACAAGACTGATATGGATCATTCATGAGATCTATCATCAATATATACAAGTATACAGTTACACACATAGTTCAAGAGACAAAATCATAAATATGGAACAGAGTATTTTCAGTATAGTTCTATCGACCTTTAGCTTGTCCTGATGTACTTGGTTTTACATAACCCTTGAGCTTAATGATGACTTTATGATCCAAAACTCCTATTTGTTTTCCAACAAAACAAAACTTTAATACGAATTTATAAGCAATAGAGAACTTAATCGATAAATTCATACATAGAAGTGTTTCATAATTAGAAGCTTACTTGTATTGAGCGATTCGCAATCATATCGTAATCCAACAAAGAATGCCGTTAATGATGCAATGAACAAGAAGAGAACAATCAAAGTTATTAACCCAATCAAACTCATTTTTTTCTTTCTTAAATATGTATTTATTGTATTAGCTCTATAAGTTATAAATTTTGTAATTGTAGAGTGTTGTGATTTTATATGGAGAGTACACGAGCTAAGGTTAGGTGAGTTACGTTGTTATTTGGTAGTTAGATTTTAACTAATATTTTAATCTAAATTTTATGTTATTTTTCAAACTATGTTATCTTGATTTATGTGTTGACTGTCTTTTTATGAATCTGAATTAGTCAACTTCATTTTTCTACTCTATATTTTATACTAGATGTCAATCTTTAGAACAAGTGGAACAACAAAAAGTAACCTAAGAAACGAATCAAGTGTTAAATTTTTTGTCATCTGCACAGCTGACTAGCTTAATAGCTAAATTTCTACATAATGTAGATGGAAAGACTCGATCCCTGATTATACATATAAGTTGATTTAACTGAATTTACTGCCGGTCACTAGACTAATAGCCATTTGCAAGTCGGGTAGTTTTATCAAGTAGGCTACTGGTTTTTAAATATCATAATAGAATTCAAAATCTTAGAATTAGTAAAGTGAAATTTCCATTTCACCCATAAAAACGAGTCCACGTGTCATTGACCCCATGTAAAATGTATTTGACCGAGTCAAAATACTGTAAATCAATATGCGAGACAGTAACCGGAACTAGTGGAAACGCAAAAGACATGGGACCAATATGACACGTGTTGCTTCATAATTGCATGGCTGTTTATAGCCACCATCTTTGGACTCTTGAATTCTTGTCTATTCAGTCTTCTCTTACTGTTCCAACAATTTCTTTCTATATTTTTGTTTTGTGTGTGGAAAATTAATCAAGATCTGAATATTTATAATAAAAGACTAAAACTTGTGAAAAGATTGAATTGAATGGTGTTTTGTATCTATATGCAAACCAACATGGCTGGGTTTCTTCTCCCATCGATGAAAAGAATCAATCTTTAGATATCAACGAATGATTCAATGGCCATGAACGGCGAGGAAGCACCGTCTGAGCAAGAGAACATTGTATTACCAGTGGTATCTTCACCGATCACGAATCTATTTCTTCCTGATGACATACTTTTGAGCTCTCTAAGCCGTATTTCGAGATTGTATTACCCAAGTTTCTCTCTTGTCTCCAAGAGTTGTCGCTCTCTCGTTACATCTCCAGAGCTTTATCAGACTCGATCCATCCTCGGACGCACTGAGAGTTGTCTTTATGTGTGTTTACGGTTACTTAACGACTCTAACCTCAAATGGTTCACTCTCTGTCGTGTTCCGGACAAAAAGCTAACTAATTTCTCAGGTGGTCATTTGTTGGTTCCGATCTCATCTCGTTATGCTCCTCCTGCTCATTGGTCGAGTGTGGTTGCGGTTGATTCTAACATCTACGCTATTG
Organism: Lepidium sativum; assembly: GCA_023374145.1. Taxonomy (NCBI): domain Eukaryota; kingdom Viridiplantae; phylum Streptophyta; class Magnoliopsida; order Brassicales; family Brassicaceae; genus Lepidium; species Lepidium sativum. The sequence continues at coordinate 48,165 of JAKUCM010002489.1, read as the reverse complement.
GAGGGCCTATAAATGATGCACCATCTTCAAGAGTCTCTGTCTTGGATTGTCAGTGTGACACGTGGCACGAAGCTCCAACCATGAAAGTAGCACGGAGTTACCCAACTGTGACTGTTCTTGATGGGAAGATATATGTTGCAGGAGGCTGCGAGGATTGTAATTCATTGGATTGTATAGAAGTATTTGACCCAAAGACTCAAACTTGGGACTCTGTAGCAAGTCCTGGGACTCAGAGATGCGAGAGAGTTGTATACAAAAGTGTAGGAATCAAAGGCAAATATCACTTGATTGGAGGTGCAGGTAATGTGGCTTATGACCCGAAAGAAAGTAGATGGGACTCAGTTGCAATGGATATGGATATGGGTCGGGCTTGGGTTTCTTACTGTGTGGTACAAAATAAATTGTTCTATTATCACAATCGAGAGTTAAAATGGTATGATTATAAAGGTAGAGTGTGGAGAAAATTGATGGGTTTAGAACGACTGATTAAGTTTCTGTGCTATAAACGTGTTACATTAGCTGCTTATGGTGAAAAGATGGTTGCTTTATGGGATACTTTTGCACAAGCCAGTGGCTCTAAAAACAGAATGATTTGGTGCGCAGAGATTACAATTGAATCAGACCATATTTATGGGATTTGTGGTGAGACTGAGTGGTTTGATATTGTGCTTAAAGTTCCCAAATCATGTGAAGTAGTGCACGTTCTCACTGCTACTCTTTGATTGCATGACACTGTGCTTTCAGTCCCCATGTCATATAAAGTGCATTCTTCTCTTGCCCCTACCGTTTGATGAATGATTTTTACAAGACAGAACTTGGAATGTGGTTGTCATGGGTATGGTGATTCCGTTAGATGATTGTTGCTCGTGTTTTTTTGCCAAATGCTATAGACATCATTTTGCTTGTAAACCTTTTGAGGCTTAGCTTATTTTCTGGTTGAAAAATGTTCACTTCTTTCATTGGGAGTGTTTTGTTATCGAATCTATACATAACTGGCTTTCTCTTTCTTAATGACTCTGATGAATTTGCATAAACTGAAGCTTCTTTCTATCTCATTATAAATGCAAATGGTGCCTTTTCCTATATTTGTTTTTGGTCAAAAGGAAAAGACGACAATGTGATCAAACAGTCATTCATTTATATACAACACTCAAAATTAGACATGGGAACGCGTAAACTCATGAGACTTGCGGGGAAACATAACTTTCTGGAACTAGAGGCTACCGTCTTCTTTGTCTATATAGCTCCGAACTTGCTCAAAGGCCTGATAATAAATTATGCAATTGAGTTTCTAGAAACAAACATACCTGAGAACAGAAACAGAGAGTTTCTGAGACATACCTCAGCAGCGATTTCAGCTGGTGTAAGTTCCGAGACATTTCTATAACCAAGCTTCAATGTAATATCTGAACAATTCGAGAATACTAGTCATAAATCAATATGGCTGAGATTGTATAAGCTATATAACATGAAAGGTAGAAAGGACCATACTCTCCAAGGAAACTCGCGCGCTGGCATTAGTGTATGCTTCACCACGTGCATCCCAAATCGTTGAAAGACGGTTTAAAGCCTATGTGAAGTCACAAACAATCAAAACCACAGAGAAAGATGGATTCTTGTTTACTTAACAATGGTAGTACTACCGCTGTGTATGTGTCCTCAGACTCATCATCATGTAACAATGGTCTTGAATTAGTTCCTACAGCAGCAATTCTATGCGCTAAGGCTTCTAGAGGAACATCAAGCCAAATGCTAATACCTTTATGCATATACTTCCTGAATAAATATTTGGACATTTTATCATTACCAAATCATCTGTGTTTCATATTATCTATCACTAGTAAGAAGAAAACACACCAATTGATGGGTCTTATAACTGCACCTCCCCCGGTTGAAACAACAACTTGGCGGTACATCAAAGAGAGTTTCTTTAAAGCTTCAGTCTAGAAACAGAACATGTGGTGAAATTCACAGTTAGACTAAACAGAGAAAAGCCAACAAAAATCTCAACACAATAGGACCTAGGGAAAAAGTGCATAAAACCAACCTCTTTTTCTCTGAAGACACCCTCACCGAAATGCTCAAAAATCTCAGCTACAGAAGTTCCATTCATCGCCTGCTCGATCAAAGTGTCGCTGGCACATTTACAAGACGATGTTTAAGCTCAGCTAAAGTTCAATAGATACATAGCTAAAAATGGCAGATAAAATACCAATCAAAGAATGTATATCCAAGTGCTCTTGCCATAATCTTTCCTACTGTGGTTTTCCCAGAACCCATCATTCCTAACACATTCACAAGGAACTGTCAGTTACCAGAAAGCACGAAAAACTAAATGATACTAAAACAAAGGATGAGACAAAGAAACTGACCAACAAGATACATAGATCGTCCACTTAAATATGGTTTAACCTCTTCAGCTTTTCTCTGCAAAAGCTAATGTAAGCCACTGGCAACATAAGATTTATAAAAACAAAACAGGTAGAAGATAACCCATTTCACTAAAGATTGAAAAGTTCAATGTCTTGATGTAATTACAGAAGAGCATCAACTTGCCTTTAAAATCTGTTCTTCATCAACTGGAGAATGAATAAGACTTCCTGTTTCCAACAATGCTACAAAATTAAAAGATGGAAACTTGTCATCAAATAGATAAAGTTGAATCGCATCGAAATTCGTTCGAACCTGAGGAGTTCTTATCAGAAACTGATTTTTGCCGATAATCCCTCCTTTTGTCGTAAGCTAAAGCAAGAACTCTAAACCTTTTATCTTCCTTAAGTCGCTGTGTATATCTCAGAGAACCACGAGGCTTCCCATCAAAATTTCTCCAATCAACCAATGATGAGTACTGTAACCTCTGAACAGTTGCTGCTTCCATATTCTGGAAATGCACAATACAAGAATCTGCAAAAAATCTATTGGATTCAGCGTTCTTTGCAAAGTATCAACAACTCATTTCCAAGTTCAAATCGCATCAATGGAACCATTTCCTTTAAGCTAGAGAAATGGATTTTAAAACAAAAACACACAATATTCTGGAAAAGTAATGAACTTTCATCTCGAATTAAGCTAATTGCAGCCAACACTAAACTCCGTGAATTTATCATTAAGAACAGAATGAGATTAAGGGGTAACTACTCCAAATGCTGCAGAAACAATCAATGCAAAGACCAATAAAATCGGAGAATGAAGAATGTATAAAGGGTTCACCTTTTTCACGACGGCGGAGCAAGACTTGAGAGGCAGAGACTCCCTCTTTTCTCTCTCCCTTCACTTTACGAGTTTTTCCTATTATTTTATTTATTGGTGTAAATTAGTTGTCAGATTTATAATCTAACAAAAATATGTGTAAGAGGGTTGGTGAGATCATGCCAAGTCAATAATCAAATATTAAATTTTATGGCAAATCAATGCGTATCATCATTTTAAAATCAAGACAAAAAAAATCTCGACCCAAAAAGAAAGAAAGTAAAAGACAACAAAAAATCTCAATTTACCAAAAACAAAAAGTCTTGACAAAGAACCACTATGGAGCAAGTGGCATTTAACCTAGTGACAAGTGGTAAATTCACAAGAGGCATGCGTACTTGCACATCCTGAGATCGAGTCTTCCGTTTGTATTTGCAAGAATTTGGCTAATAGACCGACCATTTGTGGTCCAATGTTGACAAAAAAAAACCATTATGGAAAAAGTGGAACTAAAACCAAAACGGTTGCAAATAGCTCTTAGTTTAGTGACAAACGGTAAATCCATTTAAAATAGTTTATTTGTACAATCAGATATCGAGTCCTCCGCCTATATTACGTAGGAATTTGGCTACTAAGCCGGCCATGTAAAAAAAACAAAAACAAAAACGGTTTAGTTTTGGAATATACCGTTATAGTTTCAGACTTTTGTCATTTCAATGTTTGGTACTATAACTGTCTGCCGTTTTACCAGACAATTTCTTTGTTCAAAACCAAAAACGGCACAATGTTTATTTATGAAATAGTTTCTAAATGATCGTGGACGCAGGTACTGTTCTTTTCTCTGAGTAGGATGAGAAGCCATGTCAATTGGCGTAAAGTACACGAAACGATACGTTACTACACTTCGTCTTTGTCTTCTTCAAGTCTCTTGGAATTTCTGAATGTAGATTTTCCTTCTACAATAAAAATCCGAGGCAGGCGTGAATTTGCCCGTCTCTTGCAGTTGTGTGCGTCAGATGATAGGTTGCTCTATCACAATGTAGTTCATGGTCAGATCATCGTTTCGGGTTTTGAATCAGATACGTATCTGAACAATATTTTGATGAATTCGTATTCAAAAGCTGGTGGTATGGGTAATGCACGTAAGGTGTTCGAGAAAATGTCTGAAAGAAATTTGGTTACTTGGTCTACTATGGTTTCAGCTTGCAATCAGCATGGGTTTTATGAGGAGTCATTGGTGGTTTTCTTAGAATTCTGGAGAAATAGGAAAAACAGCCCGAACGAATATATTTTGTCGAGTTTGATCCAAGCTTGCTCAGTATTAGATGGTAGTGAACGTTTGATAGTGTTTCAATTGCAAAGTTTTCTTGTAAAGAGTGGGTTTGATAAGGATGTTTATGTCGGTACTTTGTTGATTGATTTTTATTTGAAGGAAGGTAATATCGATTATGCAAGGCTTGTGTTTGATGCTTTACCAGAGAAATCTACAGTGACTTGGACAACAATGATCAGTGGGTGTATAAAAATGGGAAGAAGCTACGTTTCACTAGAGCTGTTCTATCAACTAATGGAAGGTAAGATTGTTCCAGATGGTTACATCCTTTCGACGGTGCTAAATGCTTGTTCAATACTTGAGTTACTCGAAGGTGGGAAGCAGATTCATTCCTACATCTTAAGATATGGACATGAGATGGATGCCTCGCTGATGAATGTGCTTATAGATTCTTATGTGAAGTGTGGCAGAGTTATAGTTGCTCGTAAGCTTTTTGATGAAATGGCGAATAAAGACATCATTTCCTGGACCACATTGCTGTCTGGTTATAATCAAAACTCTTTTCATGAAGAAGCCATGGAATTGTTTTCTAGTATGTCAAAGTTTGGTTTAAAGCCGGATATGTATGCTTGCTCTAGCATACTCACATCTTGTGCCTCACTTCATGCACTAAAATATGGAAGACATGTTCATGCTCACATTATCAAAGCCAATCTTGGCAATGATAGCTACGTGACTAACAGCTTGATTGACATGTATTCGAAATCTGATTGTTTGACCGATGCCAGAAAAGTTTTTGATATTTTTGGTGCTAAAGATGTGGTTTTATTTAATGTAATGATTGAAGGTTACTCCAGAATTGGTACACAATGGGAACTACATGAAGCATTGAACATCTTTCGTGATATGAGGTTCAGACTGATTCGACCTAGCCTATTGACCTTTGTTAGCCTTCTACGCGCATCTGCTTTCTTAACAAGCTTGGGACTGAGTAAACAAATCCATGGATTGATGTTTAAATATGGGGTAAACTTAGATAAATTTGCTGGAAGCGCTTTGATTGATGTTTACTCAAATTGCAATTGTCTCAAGGATTCTAGGCTTGTGTTTGATGAAATGAAAGAGAAAGATCTTGTTGTCTGGAACTCAATGTTTTCAGCTTATGTTCAACAATCAGAGAATGAAGAAGCCCTCAACCTGTTTTTGGAATTACAGCTATCAAGAGAAAGACCTGACGAGTTTACTTTTGCCAACATGGTTACAGCAGCTGGCAACCTGGCAAGTCTTCAATTGGGCCCAGAGTTCCATTGCCAGCTTCTGAAAAGAGGCTTGGAATGTAATCCATATATCACAAATGCTCTACTAGATATGTACGCCAAATGTGGAAGTTCCGAAGACGCTCATAAGGCTTTTGATTCAGCAGTTTCGAGAGATGTGGTTTGTTGGAATTCTGTCATCTCGTCTTATGCGAACCATGGAGAAGGTAGAAAAGCTCTTCAGATGCTTGAAAGAATGATGATTGAGGGGATAGAGCCTAACTACGTCACCTTTGTGGGAGTTTTATCAGCTTGTAGCCATGCTGGTCTTGTAGAAGATGGACTTGAGCGATTTGAGTTAATGATTCGACTTGGAATCAAACCAGAAACTGAGCACTATGTTTGTATGGTATCTCTTTTAGGGCGAGCTGGTAGATTGAACGAAGCAAGGGAGTTAATTGAGAAAATGCCAACAAAACCAGCTGCTATAGTATGGAGGAGCTTGCTGAGTGGATGCGCAAAGAGTGGTAACATAGAGTTAGCTGAATATGCTGCTAAAATGGCTATTTCGTCTGATCCAACAGACAGTGGATCGTTTACTTTGCTTTCTAATATTTACGCGTCAAATGGTATGTGGACTGATGCAAAGAAGATAAGAGAAAAAATGAAGTTTGAAGGCGTGGTGAAAGAACCTGGACGTAGTTGGATTGAGATTGATAAGAAAGTTCATATATTTTTGTCCAAGGATAAATCTCACCGCAAGGCAAATCAGATTTACGAAGTATTAGACGATTTGCTTGTGCAGATCAAAGAGGGTTAGATAACTACCAGACAGGAATTCAATTTCTGTTGAGTCATTGACTCCATTTTGGTGAAAGACCAATGCAGCTAGAATTGTCCGGAATTCAGCTCTGTGATTATAAATCAGAAGCACAGATTTGCTTGTGAGCTTGATTGGATTATTGAAGAAAGAGTTAATCTCTCTGTTATTGGAGTTGCTAGGAAATGAGGCTAAGATAACCAGAAGCACAGAAGGAACAACAAGACCACACTGTGGCGGTCTAGTCTACATCATTCTATTGTCCTAGCTCGAACCAAAGATAATGGAGTCTACCAGGAAAATGATACGAGTTGTGCCAAAGAAGTAAGTATAAGCAATGGTCAATCTCGAGGACTCAAATTTTACCCTGGAGTTGGTTTCTCCATTTTCCTCTTAGCACTTAAACCGTTTAAGTTCTGAACCGGTTTGAGGGGGAAGTTGTAATGTTATGGTATGAATTTGGTTAAACGGTATTTGAATTTAGCCAATTTCAATAAAACTTAAGCCAATTACTTTTAGTCAACCAAACAAAATTCTCATTCTGTTCAAGTTTTGTCTTAAACCGGAAACACAATTTGGACATATGGGCCGAAAATTTTGTTGGATCAGGCTTCTAGACAGTTCTATTCTAGTTCTCTTCTCTTCGGCGACGAAACGAAAACCCTTGGATTTCTTTGCTTCTTCCTCGTCCGTCGTCACTTTCTAACCTCAGATTCCGGTGTTCTTCTTTTACTTGCGCTCGCCTCTTTGCATTGACGTTGTACACGTTACCTCGTTTTCTTCTTTGATCGCAACCATGTCGACTATTATGCAGAAGATCAAGGAAATCGAAGATGAGGTAATCTTTTGGTTTTTTGATAGTTCAACTGTGCTCTCTGTTGATGCATAGAACTGTCAACCCGAGCTATCTCTTCTTCTTCAATTAGTTGTGAATCAATATATGGTTTATTTAATTTAAAATAATGTCGCAGATGGCTAGGACACAGAAGAATAAAGCTACTGCACATCATCTGGGTTTGTTGAAGGTAACATGTTCTCCGTAGAAGTTATTGATTATTTCCATCTTGCTGAGAATTTTGTTGTTGAAATGTTCTGTAGCTTTGAGGTTGGGGTTGAGCTGTTTATGCTCATCATATGCGAATTACTATGTGCGAATTTGGCAAATCGATTTATAGCTGTTTTGTTACTTTCTCCTGCATCATTAGCTTCTGTCTTTGGTTCATATCGTAGGCCAAACTTGCTAAGTTAAGGAGGGACCTTCTTGCACCACCTACTAAAGGTGGCGGTGGTGCTGGTGAAGGTTTTGATGTGACCAAGAGTGGAGATTCCAGAGTTGGACTTGTTGGGTTTCCTTCGGTTGGAAAATCCACGCTCTTAAACAAGCTGACTGGAACATTTTCCGAGGTTTGTAGCTACATTTTTAAGAATTTTGAACTCTTTTTTTCTTGTTGGAATTGGAACTTTGAGCTTGCCACATAACTAGCAAGATTTATTGAGGATAGTTGCATTTTGACCAACTTGTTGTGAAGATAATTGGAACCATCCGATTTCTAGTTGCGTTTTGACCAACTTGTTGTCCCATATAACTAGCAAGATTGATCGAGGATAGTCTTATCTTGGATTGATGAACATAAATTGTGGAATTAGGACTATATGTTGGTTGTTGTGGTATTATCTGAAGGTACATTCACTATGTTTGTACAGGTTGCTTCGTATGAGTTCACAACATTGACATGCATTCCTGGTGTTATTACATATCGTGGAGCTAAAATCCAGGTGTGTTATCTGCATCTATGTGTCTATTGTTAATCGTGTCTTTTTGTTTCTGGGAGGAGAGCGATATTCTTGCGTCTTCCAGTTTTTCCTTGTGTCTTGGAAACACAATGATGTCATTGGTTTTATGTATTCCAACTCTTAACCTATTTTTCTCCTTTTCCCAAGTCCCACTCTTATATGTAACACATACTTTGCTTGATTGTTTTGTGACTTTTTGGTCCTTAGTTTAGAGCTCAGAGCGACTTGTAGTTACTTATTGGATGGTAATGATAATACTCTTTTCAATGCCTGTGGGCTTGCAGTTGTTAGATCTTCCTGGTATTATTGAGGGTGCTAAAGATGGAAAAGGTAGAGGACGACAAGTAAGTCACCCATCAACCTCTGTGTATACATGATTTGTCTTATAGTTTTTGACCCTCTTTGATCGTGTTTAACATTTAACTATTTGTAGGTTATAAGTACTGCAAGGACATGCAACTGCATCTTAATAGTTCTTGATGCTATAAAACCAATAACCCACAAGCGTCTTATTGAAAAGGAGCTCGAAGGATTCGGAATAAGGTATTGATTGCTTATATAACAATCGTTTTACACAGCATATCTTATAATTTCTGGTAGATAGTCTGACTTGGTGGTGAATTAATGCTATTTAGGTTGAACAAGGAACCACCAAATCTTACATTTAGGAAAAAAGACAAAGGTGGTATCAATCTTACTTCTACAGCCACTGTCACACACCTTGATCTTGACACTGTCAAGGCGATTTGCAGTGAGTACAGAATTCACAACGCTGACATTACCCTGCGGTACGATGCAACGGCCGATGACCTCATTGATGTTATTGAGGGCAGTCGTATATATATGCCGTGTATCTACGCTGTCAACAAGATTGATCAAATCACACTTGAGGAACTTGAAATTTTGGACAAACTTCCTCATTACTGCCCTATCAGGTAAAATATTGTTAATATACTGCATGATTCTCGATAAATTTATTTCCGTTTTGCATTGAGCTGTAATAATCTTGCAGTGCGCATCTGGAGTGGAATCTTGACGGTCTTCTGGATAAGATATGGGAATACTTGGATCTAACTCGAATCTACACCAAACCAAAGGCGATGAATCCAGATTATGATGATCCCGTTATCTTATCTTCCAAGAAAAGAACCGTAGAGGACTTCTGCATCCGGATTCACAAAGATATGCTCAAGCAATTCAAGTAGTAAGTAGTATTCAAACCTACTATTTCTCTGTTTTTCCGTTTACTAGTTTCTTGCTCCAGACTCCAGAGCATCACTCATGAGTTCTTAACTTATGACCTCCTGATGCAGCGCTCTTGTTTGGGGTTCTAGTGCCAAACACAAGCCACAGAGAGTTGGAAAGGTCAGTCTACTAGCAAATTAAGTAAAAGTTGCGAAGACTTCCATATTTTACTATCACTAGAGCTCTTGGGATGGGCCAATAGCTTGTGAACTAATTTGACCTAGCCTAGTTTTGGTTTTGGAAAAAAGATCATTAGGTCTGATCCATGTAAAATCAGCATCGTCTTACTGGGTTAAAAACCCATCAAATCAGTTATCTTGTCTTTGTTTTGAGGGTTAACAATGGCTGATGTGGTGAACCACGGATTAGAGGCCTGAACCCTAAAAATCAGAATCAGATTTTTCTTTTGGGGGTTAGATTGTAAATTATGCTTTGGTAAATCTATTGCAATATCCTTGACTAACTATTGCTGTCTTGGCATCGTGTTCTTATGTATTGAAACACCTCAGGAACATGAGCTAGAGGACGAGGATGTCGTTCAGATTGTTAAAAAGATATGAATCTTCCAGTTAATGGAGAAGTCAAAAGACGAACCAAAGTAGTCATAATGAGATCTCAATAGAAAGAAGGTTAGGATTTTCTGGTTTCTTATCTTATCTTTTGTACTGTATTATATCGAGAAAATCCGTGTCTCCATCCTTTTTTTTTGTCTTGTTTTCCATTTATAGCATGTGATTGAAGTTTGTCGGAATACCTCAGCTTATGTATTATCTTAGGTAGTTCTTGTTTTTTTGTGTATGCAAAAAACTTTTAACCAGGTCTTATCATCTCTTAACAGTTGTCTTGTCATGAAGTGTTGATTGAAAGATTATGATTAGTTCTCTTGTGATTAAGATCTAATGACATTAACTAATTAAAACGACCCATCATTTTATTGATATATGACACACTTGTTTGGGGTTCTATTGTGTCTGTAAAAACAAGTTTCTAGCTATCCTTTTCTAATGGCTGCAATAAGCTTACTTGAAGCTTTCATAGCTATCTTTTCTTACTCATTTTCAATTACTTGTTCTTCAAGAAACCTCATGACCAGTACCTTAGAAACTGGCCGGTTCTGGGGGTGCTTTCCAGGTTTCCTGATGATACTCCACCGCATCTACGACTTCAGTGTGGAGGTTCTCGAAAAAAAACGACTTAACCTTTCCATTTAAGGGACCTTGGTTCACTAGAATGGATATACTTGTCACAGTTGATCCAGCTAATATTCACTACATATTGAGCTCAAACTTTTCCAGTTATACCAAAGGTGCAGATTTTAAAGAAGTCTTTGATGTTCTTGGAGATATGATCTTCACGTCGGACTCGGATCTATGGAAGAATCAAAGAAAAGCTGCTCAATTCATGCTTAACCATCAAGGGTTCTCATCTTCAATACCTTGCTCTTTAAGAAACTTCATGACCGGTTCCTTAGAAACTGGCCGGTTCTCAAGATGGATCTAGGTTTCCTGGTGAATCTCCACCGTATCTCCGACTTCGCCGTGGAGGTTCTTGAAAATACTAACTTAACCTTTTCATTTAAGGGACCGTGGTTCGCTGGTTTGGATATAGTATCCACGGTTGATCGAGCTAATATGGTAATATTCATCACATAACAACCACAAAGTTCTCCAATTACATCAAAGGTCCCAAGTTCCAAGAGATTTTTGATGCATACGGAGATTGGATATTCAATTTGGATTCAGAGAAATGAAGTAAACTGAAGAAATGTGGTCAAGCCTTGTTACATGGTCAAAGGTTCCAAAACATAGCAATGAGTGCCACAAGATATAAACTCAAAGGTTCCAAAGACTTATGGTCGATACGTCTGTAATTACAGTTACTGGTTCTGATCCTCAATCTCTCTCAATTGAGATGCCAGAAGATGAGTTCATTAAAGCCCTTAAATATGTTGAAGTAACGCTCTTGTATAGGCATGCTATACCGAGATTTCTGTGGAAGCTGCAAAACCGGATGGGATTAGGACAAGAAAAGATATTGATAAAAGCTGAAGTCACCATTGATCGTTTGTCTGAAAAATACATATTGGCTAACAGAAACGAAGTACGACAAGGGTTTACTGATGCAACCAAGTTCGAGCTTGACTCTATTGATGCAACCAAGTTCCAACTCGACTCTATTGGTGATAGATTCCTCAGAGATGTCACTTTGACTTTCATTATAGCGGGCAGAGATGCAATGGCATCTACACTCACTTGGTTCTTCTGGCTTATGTCTGAACACCCTAAAATGATGGCTAAGATTCACGAAGAGGTCAACAAGAATCTACCAAGTTTCAGAACTGATATGGAGAGACCGTCTTAGGATCCTGCAGCAGTTGATAAATTGGTGTATTTACGTGGCGCATTGCTGGAAACACTGAGGCTTTACCCACCAATTCCATTCAAACGCAAGTCACCAATCGAACCAGTTGTTCTTCCAAGTGGGCACAAAGTGGATGCAGAGACTCCATCACCATGATATTTATTTATGCTATGGGGAGGATGGAAGCGATTTGGGGAGAAGACGCATTGAAGTACAAACCAGAGAGATGGGTTTCTGAAACCGGAAGATTAAGACATGAGCATTCTTACAAGTTTTTTGCATTTAATGCAGGCCCAAGAACTTGTCTTGGAAAGCATATAGCAATGACTCAAATGAAAACAGTGCTTGTGGAGATATTACAGAACTATGGCATTGAGGTCTTAAAGGGGCAGAACATTGAGCCACTTCCTGGTCTTATTCTTCACATGAAGAATGGGCTTAAAGCCACACTTAATAAGAGATGTTGATCAGCTTGAAAATAATAAGACACAACTGTACCTTTGTTCTGTTCTATGTCTTGCTAAATCTCTGTGTTTTATTCAACTTTCTTATGTTTATAATTCATCTATGTTTGAACACAATTTGAAACCAAATTCTACTAAAAGAAAGTAGAAATTATATTTTATTGAATTGAATCGCTTTGAAGCAGACATCACTCACGAGGGAAAGATAATGAAAGCATCTACTTAAAACATTCAGATCAAGATCTTTTAGTAACAGTGACTTTAAGACCATGCTTCATGTGGAGAATAACAGAAGGAGCTGGCTCAATTCTTTGCCTTTCAACGATCTTCATATCATAGTTCTGTATGATTTTCACGGCCACAGCTTTCATCTGCGTCAAAGCCACTTCTTTCCCTAAACAAGTTCTTGGACCAGCGTTAAACGATAAGAACTTATAAGATGGCTCATGTAGCGAACTTCCACTCTGAGAAATCCATCTTTCCGGTTTGAATTCCAATGCATCTTCTCCCCAAACCGATTTCATCCTCCCTAATGAGTAAAGACAGAACAAAATTCTTGAGTTGGCTTCAACTTTGTGTCCACTTGGAAGAACTTCACTTTTAGTAGGAGACTTGTGCTGAAATGGAACAGGTGGATATAGTCTGAGAGCTTCGTGAATCGCACCATGTAGATACACCAACTTCTTTAAATCTTGGGGATTGAATACATTATCATCGGATTCAGAAGCATCATCAGTCTTGCTACTTGGACAAAGTTTTGTCTTGATTTCTTCACGAATCTTTGCAATGACTTCTGGATTCTTACAGAGAAGCCAAAAGAACCAAGAGAGTCCAGATCCTGTTGTGTCTCGACCCGCTAACAAGAAGGTCAGGACTGTGTCTCTGAGGAAATTGTCATCACTTGGATCTAACAATTTGTACTTAGTCGTATCCAAATTCATGTAAGAAGTCAGCAAATCTTTAGAAGGAGAATCAACATTGTTAATCCCACGTCTTACCTCATCTCTCTTTGAAGCTATGTACTTGGAGCAAACACGAGTTAAAGTCATGCGAGCATTCGTCATTGTCTTCTCATATCCTAACCCAAAAAATCTTTGCATTTTCCAAAAGATCTCCGGCTTGATATGTCTGAAGAAAATAGCTTCCTCTGCATCGTCCAAAGCTTTTGCAAACTCGACTTCCGGCATTTCAACTGAGAGACAACCTGGATCATACCCGGCTGCTAAAACAAACGTAGTGTCAAATGTGAATCTTTGGAACACGTCTTGTAAGTCCACAACGAGTTTCTCATTAGCAACATGGTCAAGAAGTGGGACAAGCCCTTTCTCTAGCTTATGCAAGCTTGTAGCTAATGAAAACTTTTGAAACTCTGGGGTCATCATCATGCTTTGAGCAGATTTCCTTAGATCCTTCCATAAATCTGAATCTGCATTGAAAATCCCATCTCCCAATACGTCGAATATCTTCTTGAATTCATGTCCTTTGGGGTAATTCTGGAAGTTTGAACTCATGATGTGGTGGATATTAGCAGGATCAACAGTGAGCAACATGTCGCGGCCTGCAAACCAAAGGCCTACTCCATGATATGTTAAGTTTGTGACGTCTAGAACCTCGGTTAGATAGTCATAAATACGATGGATCTCCACGACCAAACCTGGTAACATACCAAGGAATGGCCAGTTTGTTGGACACACACGGTGAGGTTTGTTGTTGATTAAGAAATATCGGTATAAGAGAAAACAAAAGAAGGCAATGGAGATTTCAAACAAGCTTATCAAAGCCATTAGAGAGAAATTAAGTGAAAAATACAGAGAAAATATTTTCACATACACCAAAATGCAGCTTAAATCTTAATATATAAAGCCTTATTTTTGTGTCTTTATAATTGGTAATGTGTCTTTATCGTCTAAATAATTAAAAGACGGAATAAAATCTTATTTTTCTTTCGTGATTATTCCACTTTTGTTTGTTTTTTGTGTTGTAGCTTTGTAATAAGTCTAAACATCTTTTGAAAACCAATACATGTGATAGATTATTGCCCAATTAGTTATTTGTTGCAGTATGAATCATTTTAAATTGTACACAAATATAGAAAGTTTAAATATATTTCCATCTATTACATATTTGTATACGTATTGGAAGATTTACACCAAAATGAAAAATCTTTTTTAGTCTAACTTTCTTATCTCTCTAGTATCGTCAACATGATCATAATTTGCTGTACAAAATATTATTTTCGGCTAATTTGTATTATATAACCTAACATGAAAATTTGTTAATTTAAAAAGCCTAAACTTCTATAAAAAATATATTAGTGAGTAAATTTGATATTTTGACCAAGAAGGAAAATTAGGATTCGATAATACTGACACATCACTCCCTCAATCTTTTGTTTATATGAGGAAAACAAAACAAATAGTTAGCTTTAACGGAACAAAATTGTATACAACGTCATTTTCTTAGTTTTGACATTGTTTGTGTAGAAGAAGAAAAAGACAACTTCTAGTTGTTGCTACGTATTAATTATCGTTGGTTATAATTCGGTTTACGTGGATTAAATAAATTATAAATCTCATAGTGATCTGTATGATTATGTAAAAAGTAGATTTCAAAATTTACGGAAATAACATAAATATTTAAAAAGAAGTGAGTAAAAGGAGAACGTAAGAAATAAAAGAAAAATCGGTAGTTCTTTGTTGTAAGGAATTTGTATGTAAACGTGCAAATTTGATGTTAAGTGTGTAAGAATAATTATTATTTTTAGATTGATCTGAAACACAATAAATTGTAAGACTAGGTATATGTTATCGAGTGATTAATTTCTATATAATTCAAAAATTTGAAATTTTTACAAAAAAATAGTAGAGTACAAAAATTAAACAAATTTTTAAGTTTTCGAGCTTGACATCAGTTAAACCTGAATTTGCATGAGTGGGATTTGATTTGTTTGATACCTAGCTACGTGTGTGGTGTCTCGTCTACCACGTTAAAGTATATGAGATTTAATAAAAATCAAACTAAATTCGATGTATATATATATATATGTTTATTTGACAACCATTTGCTTATGCAAATTTTAATTCATAATTACAAAATAAAAATATTTTTCTAGTAATCTTGGTTCTTCGTAAGCCGCTTCTATTCACGTAAAACCACTTTCAAAGATCTTAATTTACCTACCAAAAGTTAGTAATGAAAGAGAATGATGATATTTGGAGTCCTGTGAGTTATTACTCCGAGGCAATGCTCGGAAGCTTCCAGATCTATTAGATTAGTGAACCGATCTGGTTTAGTCTTAGTTTTGGTTCGGTTTTGTTTTTATATTTGGTTAAATATTATTTCAGTTATGTTAACCAATTCTTTGTAATTAGACTCGGTTCAATTTTCCGAAAAGTTTTTTCTTCTTTAAAAGATGCTTTTGTCAGAGAAGAACGAGCGAAGAAAAGACTCGTGTTTCTTTTTGTAACAGAATCTTTGATAAGCTCTAATGGAACTTCTGTTTTCAATTCATATTCTTTCGCATTCTAACATGGTATCAGAGCGTTGAAGCTCACTTCAACATCTCGATCTTCTCCCGCTTCTCTTTCGTTTTCCTTCTTCAATCTATCACATGCTGTGAAGTTAGTCTAAACTAAACACTCTCAGAAGTCTCATTTCGCCAGATCTGTATAAGGAACCTTCACGCCACCAATAATGTCTCTCCCAAGTTAAAACGTTTTCTTGAGAAAAGCAGGTTATTTAATTATTTTTTGAAGTTGGTTGTTTCAATATCAACGATTTATGCCTTACATTAAATGGGCCTAAAAGGATCCACAAGCCTATATTATAGGCCCTATAAGAGCCCGTCATCAATTACTTATGTAAAAATATGGAAATTTGTTAATTAATGATGGGCTTATTATTGGCTACTGGATCCTTTTAGGCCCATTTGATGTAAGGCATAATTAATGATGGGCTTATTATTGGCTACTGGATCCTTGTAGGTCCTTTTAGGCCCATTTTCATTATTACACAAGTCGCAGATTGAACTAAAAGCTTCTTCTAATCCTTTGCTGAGAAACTTGCGGAAGAGCTAAAGAACGTGAACGTGTAAGCTTGTTTCTGCATAAATGGACGCCACATTCTCTACATATTTGCGCTTTTTTTTTTCTGCATTTATAAGCTTGTGTATGATGTTTCATATAGTTCAACACTTGCTTGATTAGTTTGGTAGTGGTTTCTCTTTTTCGTGAATTTTGCGTTTCGCTGTGAAGAAAGAAAATGAGTGAAATTGATTTGGTGGAATTAGGTCGGCGACGTTTCTGATGGCTCCTCTTACTCTCTCTGTTGATGTGAAGAGCTCTTCAGCGACTTCTCCTGGTAAATTTGCTCTTTCTCTGTTCCTAATAACTGTAAATTATTTTTCATTGTTTGGGTTATTTGATTTGTTGGGATATCGATATGAAAATATATGTCTAGTGTTGGGATTTGTATACTCAATTGATGCAGAAAATTTTCTTATGACTTTATCTTTGCAGATGCTTTAGAGAAGATAATGCAGAGTCGACAGCTCAAAATGAGCAAAGGCTTTGCATCTGTTAATACTCAAGAAGAAAAACCCTTTGATTTCTTCCGCACTCTCTTTGGTTCGTATTTATTTTCGTTTTCTACTTGCTCTTTAGTTCATTTGCAGTCTTAATTCATAAGCAGCTTCAGGTATCTTGTTATTCTTATGTTATGTTTTGATAATGCAGAGGGATTTATAGCAGGAGGTACAGCTGGAGTTGTAGTTGAAACAGCTCTATACCCAATTGATACAATAAAAACAAGACTTCAGGCAAAAAACTTAATTTTTAAATCTCTGTGTTATACTTGTTTTTGATTGTATGTAACTAGCTCCTGTAGTCTTTTGGTCTAAACGAAACAAAACATAAAAAAGGTTGAACTACAGTTCCTTAGTTATTTTATTCTTATGATGTAGGTAGCTCGTGGAGGTGGGAAAATTGTTTTGAAGGGTCTTTATTCAGGATTAGCTGGAAATATCGCTGGTGTCTTACCGTAAGTTACTGTGAGCTCACCTGTAGTTATTTCTGTTGATTCGGAGTTTCAATGCCTAGAACCCAAGAAAGTAGACAGTATTGACAAAATTAAATACTTTGTCCCCTTTATTTTGCCTATTGTATTCTGGTTTTGACGTTGGTTGTTTTGACAATGTTTTGTTGTAGGGCTTCAGCTTTATTTGTTGGAGTTTACGAACCCACAAAGCAGAAACTGTTGAAGACCTTTCCTGATCATTTAAGCGCAGTTGCTCACCTGGTGAGAAAATTTCTTTATCTTTAGATTTGTCATTGAAAACGTTTTATATCAGTCTATGCTATCACTTAATGATCAGGTCATTAATATATCAGTAAATGAATGTTAAGCAATAAACAATAACTTTTTAGATTTTTGAACTGTTCCTTGGATACAGCCTGTATTTGAGAGTGAAAAGGAACAATTTTTTGCCCTTGTTTCAAATTCCAGACTGCAGGGGCCATTGGTGGGCTTGCGGCCTCTCTGATTCGAGTTCCTACAGAGGTAGAAACTCTCTCCTTGATATCACAATGCAGATTATGTTCTACACATTCCTCAATTGACATTTCTATGTGTGTATTCGTCATAGGTTGTGAAGCAAAGAATGCAGACTGGACAGTTTACATCAGCCCCCAGCGCTGTTCGACTTATTGCATCAACAGAAGGATTTAGGGGTCTCTATGCAGTTAGTAGCACCTTTTTAAGCTCTTCCTGTTAGTCTGTGTTTTTTGTTAAATTTTGTGTAGTAACTTATTTCATTTGCTTCTAGGGATATAGATCCTTCTTGTTGCGAGATTTGCCTTTTGACGCTATTCAGTTCTGCATATATGAGCAGCTATGCTTGGGGTATAAAAAAGCAGTAAGCAGCTGCTTTGCGAAACAATTGACATATCTTCTATCTGTAATGGACAGGATATAGAATAATAACTTCTGATGGACTGATATTTTGCAAAAGATAAACTTTGTTTGACTTTTTGGCAGGCGCGTAGAGAGCTTAATGATCCTGAGAACGCTCTAATCGGTGCATTTGCTGGTTGGTGACATACCTTTTATGTTTTAATAGAAATCTTCCGGATCCATAAAATCAAACCTGAATGAGATCTAAGTCACTGAATTAAAGAAGACTGGTCTGCATTTACCTTAACATTGTAAAGTACAATGAAGTTACTACATAGAAAACTAGTTAAACATAGTGTGTTAGTGGTGTAAACAGAATTTCTTATTGATCAGTGCATTGTATCTACGTGGTTTTTGCAGGTGCTCTGACAGGAGCAGTCACCACTCCGCTTGATGTTATTAAGACAAGATTAATGGTTCAGGTAATGATAGTGTTTTCAAATCCATGGCTCCAAAATCCAATCGTCTTATTGTTCCTCCTTGAGCTTTATCAGGGATCTGCCAAACAATATCAAGGAATTGTTGATTGTGTTCAAACAATTGTAAGAGAGGAAGGAGCTCCTGCACTCTTGAAGGTACACACACACGTCTAAAGTTTCATGTAGAAATCTTTATTTGAAATTAAGCACAGCTTTAAGTGTAGAGAAACGACAATTCTGACAATTGTAAGAGACATGACTTATAGGGTATTGGGCCAAGAGTGTTGTGGATAGGAATTGGAGGTTCAATCTTCTTTGGTGTCCTCGAGAGCACTAAGAGAACACTTGCACAGAGACGTCCCAAGAAAGTGGATTAAGTTTCCCATTCAACCTTCTTTGATGAGAAGTCTGTGAGCAGAGTTTGTCAAGTACCAATGGTCAATTCAACTTTCATTTAGAAAATTAATGTCCAGTTTCAGATATATTAATGTATTTTCTTGATATTTTAAGAAAATTTTTATACATCAAAAATATATTTATTTGTTTTTTGAAATTAAATTTTGGTGAACTACGTTACTCATTGTTAAATGTTAATGGCGAAATAACATTTATTTTCTGATTTCTCTGTTAAATTGTTGAACCGAATGTGTGTACTCCATTGGACTACATAAAGGCCCAAAAGTGGAAACTTTTAAGCCCATTACATTTCCGTCAATCTGACTACAAAAAGGACCAATAGTTGAAATTTTTAGGCCCGTTAATTAAATATCTTATTCTAATATACTCAACTAAATTTAGATAAGGCCCATGTGAATTGATACTTGTTAACAGACTCAGTTAAATTTATATAAAGCTTATGTATACTAATACTTGTTAAAAAAAAAAATTTAGAAATATTTAATTTCCAGTTTATTGAAGAGGAGAAAAAAGTTCAAAACAAAATATGCGAAATACCAAAGTCAAACACAACTAACAGCAATGAAGGCATCGAAATTATTCAACAATGGAAATTCTATAAGAACTTATACTGAACACAGTTATTACACTGTACAGATCTCTATATATATCTCTCTCTCAAGACTGCTATTTAATTTCCGGATCCCAAAAAATATAAGGAAAAGAAAACAAAGAATTGTGAGAGCCATCAACAAACAAAACACACACCAAACACCAAACCCTCTAAAAAGTCTTGAGCTGGTGTCTCTTCCAAAACATCACATAGAAGTCGATCAAAAACCCCTTTTGCCAATATATTCCGGCTAACTTACGGTCCCATCGGTCTCTCATAACGATGAAGCAGAGAGAGAGATAACAGTGCATCTGAGTTTACTTACTCACATGAGTGGTAAGTATCCTCCTCCATGTCCTTTCTTGAGTACAAGTGGTCCAGCATTTTCGGGAACCTTATCTAACGCATTCATACATGCATCTACCATGTCCGAGAATCCCGTTGCTGTTGTAGCAAGCTGTAACCGTAACCGCAAATCTCGCGTTCTCTTCAACAAACACCTGAATGATCTCCACATGTATTTTGCCCACTCAGCTGGTAAGCCTCCTCCTGTGAGCCAGACTGAGAATTGAGACTGATCGCCCCGAGCTGCCATTTCGGCTCTATAGAATCTACCCAGTTCCAGAAGCATTGACGCCTGGAGGGGAAGCACGGCTACAAATTCAGCCACAAACTCTTCAGCTAATTCCGGTTTGAGCATCAGATTCCAAAGCACAAGCGCCCATTCGCTTGGCTGGTTAAGACCATAAGCTTCTGCTACAATCAGAGCCTCCTGGAAACGGGATTGGTCAACAAGTGCTCTTCTGGCGTTTGTTTCTGATAAACAGAGCCACTTGGAATCTGGCATCCTTATTTGAAGGGAGACAAGGGAAGCCTGACCACAAGCCTTTCGTGCTTTGTTTCCAGCATCAATAGAAGCGTGAACTTCAGCAGCTTCAATGTAATAGCGCATAGAATCAAGGAGATCTTCATTTTGATCCTTGTCATACCGTAGAAACCACTGCTGTGCAGCCTCATCTGCTCGCGCCTCTAGCAAAGTAGCTGTTTCATGCTTCATGTCAAAGTGTTTATATACCTGCAACAACGCATGTCTCATGAAAGAAAGAAAAATACATGAAGAGAATTAATATATAATCAACTATCCCAATATGTTGCTTCACGTGCACAAGTAACAGATGTGGTTAAAGCCAATTTAGATACACTCTATCATCTAATATGATAGTGAATTAGCCACCTGCGGTAAGCAGAGAAAACATGATAAAATAAACTCTTTTACTTGGCTGATTCCAACTACTACATGCATACCATTGCGAATGCATCATGGTCATTCGAGTTGAAGAAATTCAACGATGTCAGAACAGCCATCCGGAAACTTCTGACAGCCTGGGCAGTGCCAGTGTTTGCATCAGCAGCAGCAGAAAATTTTTGTAGTAAGAGATCAAGCTGCCCGTTTTCGATTAGAATATTGAGGATAAAATTAAGAGCATGAAAGTTTCCGACTCCAGTTATTAGACGGCCCAGGCATGAGAAATCACCCTCAGCAACATAAGCCTCGACCCTAGTGGCAGCAAGTGCCACAAGAACATCAACTCCATCAAGGCACGTGGATGACTTGTAGAAGTGATGAGACAGAATGAGCAGCTCAACCTGTAAAATGGCACTCCATTATATTATCAAACCAGCATAGCAAAATTATTCTCTCAACTTATTAGTAAATCATGCAGCAATAAGACGATACTGTTAATAAACTCACACAAAATCACATACCTCACACGCGTGTGGTATTTCCTGGCCGGTGATCACAAGACGCATTAACGCATGACCAATTTCTTGTTCAGATGGACAAAGCTCTGCCCATTTCAAAAAGTCTGAAAATCTCCACAAAAGCGGAGCAGGCCCCTCTTCTTTTTGAGAATCTATATATCCACCGCGATGAGCTGCCAGTAAACCCTGGAACATGAAAAGTAGTTTGGAAACGTAAGAATGAGCCCAGAGAAACGAGTTGAGAGGATAAGAAGCCATATAAACAAGAGGAGTCTAGCAAGTAGCCATTGTAACAAGAACCATCAAATAAAGATTTTTGTCAAAACGTAGAATTTGAAGTTTAAAAGTAATGATCAATAGACCAAGTCTCTTTACACAGATAAGTTAACCAGTGACAATTTTGCTAAGTTACCTTTAAAAAGGATTCTGCAAGTATCTGAGCGACACTAGAGGCGGTCATGGAATGTGTCTGTACAAGGAGGCATGCTTCCTCAAAAGAATCTTGTGCTTTAAGAGAAAGTAATCGTAACAACTCTATAGGCTGCTTTTGATATGCCTCGGTAAATGTAAGTCCCAGTATGTTAGCAACTTTTATAACTGCAATGATTTTTCTTGCTAACCCACGTCCACTGCCTTCATTTAAAATGTCCGATAGATTCTTCAAAACCTAGAGGATCAGATACCAATCAGAATTAAATTCAAAAAATCAAACTCTAGAAGCAAGATAGGGAAAATAACTGGAAATTTAATAGTCTTCACACCAACAACTAGAAGTTTAGGTGATTGAGATATATAGAGGAATAACCTGCAGCGGATCAATCATGGGTTGGTCTACGTTTAGACTATGTGAATGCATGACAGACCGAACTTCATCATCCAACATTGATAATGGTACTTGACTACAAGGCATAGAAAGCATTGCTAGCTTCATAACAGCATCCAAGATTGTCAGCTCAGAAGGTAATTTTCCAGGAGCAAGCTTAAGCTGTAGCTGCTTTGCAGCTGTTACTTGTCCAAACTCCAGCAAAGACAGAA
Organism: Lepidium sativum; assembly: GCA_023374145.1. Classification (NCBI taxonomy): domain Eukaryota; kingdom Viridiplantae; phylum Streptophyta; class Magnoliopsida; order Brassicales; family Brassicaceae; genus Lepidium; species Lepidium sativum. The sequence continues at coordinate 25,587 of JAKUCM010002489.1, read as the reverse complement.
CAGCTCTTTCCAATTCTGCAGGTTCTATACTTTCTTCCCATTTTGATAAGGATATTTCTAAACCCGAGCTTTCCTCTTGAAGCTGATTCTCGCTTTTGGTAAGAAATGAAGAATCTTCCACATGAGCACTCCTATCTGATGAATCCACAAAATGTCTTCTTTGTGGGACATTTCCTTTTGCTCTCTTCTTGGGCTTTGTCTTGACACCAAATATTGAAGTCCCCGTGTCTTGATTTCTTAGATCTCCTTGGCCAGCGGTCCTAGATTCATGCTTTTCTCCAATTTTATTTTTCGTTGCTGAAGTGATATGGCTGTCCATTTTTGTTATGATACTTGCAGTTCGGTCTATAAGATTTGAAATGTTTCCATTCACCATGTCTTTTCCGATACTACTTGGACTAAATGCTCCGATATTTTTCACATGTGCTTCTGCTTCTACAGCCAATAGCCACACCCTAGTCTCGATTTCTCGCAGAAGATGCAGAGGATAAACCCTGATAATGGTAAATTTGAAGTCATTAAAACTGCGGAAAAAATGATTACAGATTGTTGTACAAGATCACTTACGGATGTGATAGGGTTGTTAGCCCACTCAACCACTGAAGGGATAGCAGTAAAAGCTCATAGATCTCTCTTGCAGGGAGATCTTTCTCCACCGCTTCTGCATGCCTAAGGAAAAATAAACCTGCCTGCAAAAGAATAAGCAACAACCTGACTTGTAGCAATATCAAGCTTCCACAGATTGAGAGGTTACAAGTGATGCAAACAGACAAGTAACCTGTAAAGCAGGGAAAGAGTATCTGATGAACAGAGTTTGGCAGTGACCCCATAATGCGATTCTCTCTTCTGGAACATCCCACAGGAATTCTTTCCATTCTGCAACCATGGATTCTGCCTATATGTAAAACAGATACAAAAGTCTATTAAGGTTTGTCATTCAGGAATCCCTTAACATAATTAGAACTAATGGCTTACGTCACAAACATAGCCAGCCAGCAGGCCCAATGAAAAAAGCAGCTAATTTTTAAATGTAAAGGAAAGATAAATACATTAAGGAGCCAAATCTCCCCTACTGTGGAATCAAACTCTACCGCAGCATTTCAACTCAATAAAGAAAGCGTGTGCAATCTGTATTGAGTAGGTAGAACCGTTCTATACAAGGCAAAGTGCCTAGTTCTTCTTAGCATCAGATGTTTTTCAAACTTATATCAAGAAAACGATCACATAGTTGATATTCCCTAAGCTACTGCAAATCTGTGATTCGTCCTAAGATTGAAAGAACTTCTACAAAACAAATTATTATGTGTCAGTGTATAAGCACCATGCAGTGCAAGAGGAGTGAAGTCCTCAATCTGAGATAGACACACAGCGTCCCAAAAATAGCTAAACTAGTCAATAGTCTGAGACCATTCTTATAAATTGCTAGGCTTTCAGAATCCAAATGGCCAGAAACTTCCTGACAATTTAAGCGCCAGGAAGTTATGTTACCTGTGTTTCAGTAACATGATGAACAGAGGATGTCCAAGTGGCACCAATCGTTTCAAGTTGTTTGGCCCAATTTCGTGCTTGCTCCCATTGTCGGTTCTTTTCTAAAGCTGTCAGGAGAGACCCATCATCAAGAGCCTCATTTCCTAAGTCAAGACCATTTTCCCACCGAAGTGATGGCTCAGCCAGATTAACTTTCCAATAAAGACGGCGATAATAAGTTGCTGAAGATCCCCCATCACCAAAATCAGTTGCAGCAAGAAGTTGCAGTAAGCATCTTTTCTCATATGGAGATGGACAAGTTGACAAAACAGCATCAGCAGCCTTGACGGCTGTTTTACATATCCAAGATGCCCCAAAATTGACTTCTTTGGCTGTGTTTGACTGAATATTCATTGATTCATCTTTAACTCTAGCCCAAAAAGAACCCAAATGTGCTGAAGCTTCAGACAGGCGCATTTGAGAAAACGCCTGCAGAAAAGTAAAGAAAAGAAAAGAAAAATTCATTATCAGTTTTCTCAGACAGCAAAACAGAGAAAAATAAAGCAGATGAATTCATAGTAAAAAAATACCATACAGCATAGGATCCATCAACATATATCGTATAATGTTAATGTAAAGAGACAACCAAGTACCCAAAAACACAGACAGAGAGCAAACAAAAAGGTTGAAATGGTAATGGTAATAGACAAACCTGAAGAGCACGGATAAATGGTAATAGGGAGCAGGAAGGAAGGAACAATTCAAAAGCTTTTAGAAGAGGAAGAAACAAGCGTTGTTCACAAAGCACTGCGACCATCTTTGACAGAGACGGATGTTCATCAGACAAATCATTAGTAACACTGATATCTTCAGTTTTTTCATCTTCTGCAGCTTCTGTTCTATGAGAACAATATGTTTTACCATCAGAGGTGTTTAAACTATCAGCTGAAGCCGATGAATCCACTGATGTATGTGCAATAAGTCGTCTCCGTTTGGGATTCCTTCTATTGTAATCAAAGTGGACACTTCTAGCATCCGCTGGCAATGAATTTGTCGATACAACGGCTGCTGCAATATTTTCTGCTATTTTAGTGGTTACATCGTTCACCTTGATAAACGACGTTTCCCTGCACAGCATATTCTTTGTTAGAGCCAAGACTAAAAGATTATGCATTTTCATTCCAGAAAACACATAAAAAAGTTAAAGCTCAAGGTTATAGACTTCAAATAAATTAAGATAAAATAACTACTGTAAACAGATTAATTGAGAACCATAAATAGTAAGATGATTTCCGATAAATATCTGTCATTCAATTTTGTCACACCTGGCTGCAGTAATTTCCAACCACATGGTGAGGCATGATATAGGATCAACATCCGGAAAGCATGATGCAATGAGAGCCAAGATAGACCACGATAATTCCTTGGCTTTTGATAAAAGGTAGCCCCCAGGATTCTTTAGCCTCTCAGAGTAAGCCAAAACACGAAAAAGTTCTGAAGAGACATAAGCTCCATCCTCTGAGAAAGAACATGTAAAACCTCTGCTTGTGTCATCTGAGTATGATATGGTAGCTTTCTTTTTTGAATTAGCATATCTCAAAACGGTCAAAATGTGAGCTTTTAAACGTTGATCACTAAACTCCTTTGATGCCTGAGAGATGAGAACGTGTTTATATAATTGTAACATAACACACTAATGTACAGTTCACGATTTCTGAAACTAATGAAAGGGTGAGAGATATACCACATGGAGCACGGTATCAAATGGGTATCCTCCAAGCTGCGCTTCAGATAAGAATCCAACCTGATATTTACATACATCAGGTGAAATGATCGCTCAAGGGTTAGAAAGTATAAGGAGAGAAGAATTATCATGAAGCATACCCAATCATTGTCTCTTGCTAGCATGGCAAGGTATTTGGTGCTCAGAAGAATTTTATGCATCTGACAAAAAAGAGTAACCAAACTCCAATGCGAGCTAGCAGATGTCTGCTGAGAACGCAGTTCAGTACCATCACCATCACCTGTTAACAGCCAGTATCCACTTGTTTTCCTATCTACTTTAATCTCTGGAAGACTTGCTTGTTCCAGATGATGAAGAACAAGCATTAGCGGAAGACCAGTTTGAGTACCATAAATACTGTTGGGAGTATGTTTTTGCTTAGAAACACTTGAAATATCAGGATATGCATATTCGTTAGCAAGAGCCCTTGCTAGTGACCCCATTAGATCACCTTCAGTAGATCCATGAAACATAGAGCCCTTAAGCGATTTTTGTTGTGCCATACCCGCATTATTATTTGATTTATAAAAGGATGATATCCTTCTTAAAGATGCCACGTCTATCCGAAGCATGCTGGCAGATAAACCACAAAGCTCAAGAAGGAAGGCACAAGAAGCTACCAACACAGAATCCCCAAAGTGTGTAATAGCAAGTGGTATGACCTGGAGGGAAAAAAATTCATGCAGACATAAATAGACTACAATTGGGATAAAACACACTCACACCCCCATAAAAGTGTTGCAGACAGAATGAAACTAAGCTAATAATGGTAAGGCAACCACCACGTACAGATGAAAAAAGTGACTCCTCACTCTGCGTCAGAGGTGCAAGTAGCATTGGAACATCTGACTGCATATTCCTTTGTCCATGATTCAAAGAGCCAGAGTGATCTTCAAGTTTAAGTTTTTCAACTCTATGTTCCAGGAAAGCATTAAAAGCTGCAAGTGGCCGTCCACGATGCAGGAAGTGCTCAAGTCCAAGCTCAGTTCCCTAGTTTCGGTCCACATTAAAGATAAGTAACTATTATGTAAACTTTACCAGTTAGTGTATATATAAAGCTCAGCAATATGTTGCATGAACAAGAGATTTCAACATTTTATCAAGATACTTTTGAAAAAAAACATTTTATCAAGATACTTTTGAAAAAAAAACCAGAAATTGACATGACAGTAATCTATTCGCTAAAATCAGTTAAAACACACAAAGGGTGGCATCATGAACAGGATACAGATAAAGGATATGATGGCTCCACCTCAGTTTTTGTGTGATGAAGTTCTTCTTCGATGTGCTTCTGGATGATAGCTTCCCAAGATATGGCATTTATCTCAGTTGGATCGTTGACATTTATAAAGAACTCAACACCTCTGTGCAGTAGATATTCCCCTGTAGGATATCCTGAGAAAGACAACCACCCAAGAGGTCCCTACAAAGAAAACTTCTGGTATGAAAAACTGAGCAAATACAGTTTGAGCAAAAAAAACGTTGAGGAGGTAAATTTCTGCAACTGAGGTGGAAAACTATATCAGTAGCAGATTATAAAAAAAGTGCTCTTACATCAACAGAGCCAGACAACTTCCAGAAAATGATAAGAAGTACAAATGTTTATCAGCGACATTTTTCTACTATAAACAACCAAGCAAGGATGACATATCAACGGCTATCAGACTCAGACCCTTCGCTGGTCAATTCAAGTTTGCCAAGGCAAACAAAACCTACAAGCAAGCTATGCATTCTTGGAGAATTTGCAAGAGGATGCATGAGTAACATACTAATTGTACTGAAGAGACGGTGCCAGCACCTAAAAGACAGTACTAATTGAGTAGACCGAGTTTACCGTTTCATTCTACCACATTGGATAGTACCTCTGATTTCTATTGTAAGAAATAGTAAAGCTTTTGACCCAAAGACAAAATGGTAATTGTTGATCTAGAACTCATCTGATGCAATTTCCTTCTTGCCTAAATCTTAGTGGTCACTTTCCCCCAATGGTTTCTATATCTGCTTCTTCACAATCATCCACAATTTCATAGAACTTCTTTAGCTTATTATGCCACCGGATTACAGTGCAAGTATTGAATTCAACTAGATCCCTTAATTCCAGAACAATGAAGAAGTATTGTACAATTCAGAAGAGCACATACAATATACAAATTATAAGTGGATACCTGGATATAAAGCTGAACTAATCTACGAACTGCCTTAGGAAACCAGCAAGGCAACATCTGCAGGAGTGAGGTATCACGTGCAGTTGAGAAGAATACACTGTCACGCCAATTCAGATACTCTGACAAGGCTGACAAATCATTGAGTCAGAGAGAGTACGTCCTCTATCAATACAAAAATAAAATAAAAGGTGTGGTGGATCAGGCTTTACCATTCTTAGTCTTGGTCTGCAAAAGGTTACCAGAAATCTCTTCTCCAAAACAAGCACTAACAAGCTTACTCCACAATGTAGGGAATCTTTGAAGAAATGATCTCAAATTCTCCAATGTGCACTGCGCAGAAGAGTTGCTGTGCCTGTTAACACTGCCAGTACTCAATGATTTTTGAATTGTCACTGGGGCATACATCATAGTTGCTAGAGCTGCCATTTCTCCTGCCCCTTCGGCAATGTCATCAACAGTACAAACAATTTCATCAATCTCTGGAACACTAAGTTCACAATATGGTGCCCCACCACGTGACATAATTGAGCGTGCATTTGAAAATGACGCATCATACTCCTGTCCCTTGATCCTGGAGAGCAGCAACCATTTTGCCCAGTGAGAATCACCCTGAATACATTGGAAAGATTCTTGGCATTCTCAGGAAAAGGTGAGTTTACAAAAGACAAACCAAAAGGTGTAGAAAGAACAGACATGTTAAAAGAAATACTTGACAAACATGGAAAACACTTACAACAGCTTCCTGAAATAAGATGAGTGAATCATTATCTAGGACCAGTTCATGATGATCAAGGTACAGACTCAGAAGGTTTGGCAGATTATATTGTGTGCAATAATGTATGAATATCTTGTGTACACCATTCAGGGTATCAACATTTGCTTCTCCCTCCTTTCTGGACAAACAAAGATCTAGGGACGGCCTAGAAGATTCTGCCTTAAATGAAACTTCCCAATTACCAAGGATGACACCTGCCCTAGCCAGAAGATATACTACATCCAGAGGGTTTTCCCAATATTCTTTTAAAAATATAAGTTTTTTTGCAAGTTCCTGCTCCATGAGTGTTGTTAGCCACAAGGAGCACCGGATATCTGCAGGCAACCTAAATATCTTGATATAAGGAACATCCATAAGTACAGCATCCACTTCTTCGATAGAGCAAATATACTCTCTATGGGAAGAAACTGAATAATTTACACCAGAAGACTGTTTTGGACCATCTAAAGCAATTTGCAAACTTCCATCATATAAAAGATCCTCAGGAATGAGATCCAACAGCTTAAGGACTTCATCCCAGTCATTGTGACACATATAGTACTCTAGCTGGGAATCCCATGGAATATGAACACCCATGACTAAAGGCTGATCCAAGACTATCTGCACAAAAATTCAAAAGAGACATTACTAAAACTAGAACAAATGCAGACAGTACTTGAAATGAACAAAAGAACCTTTGCCTGAGTGACTTCATGGAATAATGCCAAAAAAAAAAACACAATGCTGATATGTAAACTCTTTGACCCTTCATCAAATTTATAAATGTTACTCTAAAACAGAAATCTAATGTCGACTTCCAACTCAAGGGTTTGTGTACGACTAATAGGTTGCAGTACCAGTCATCTAATGCTCTGCAATGTGCTAATTTAAGTAAAAAGATATGAAATGCGACCCAAACTAGAAGCTGTGGAGCAATCACTATTTATAAATCTACAAGAAAATTGATTATGTCGAACTTCTTCTTACATGATCAAATGTTCTCTGATCCCAAGCATTTGACCACACTGCTGCTGCAGCCCAGTAGCCAGCAATTGCATCGTTTTCATCAGGAGCATACTCAGATGCACTCTCTTTGATTGTTGTCCAAGATCCTAGAACAACACCATCAACCTCACCACACTCAATCTCAAGATGCTGGAACAAAGATGACCCCCCAAGGTGCAAGCTCATTTCACTGGCCTCAAAAGGTACTACCGCTTTCAGGACTTCCTTTCTACGAGCAAGATATGTTTCCCAAAAGTGGCTACTAGGATAAAGCCTCTTTTTGGTCACAGGGTCAAGCAACGAAGAAATTTAAATGCTGTCAGCACCACAGAAAACCAAGATACTCTTCTAAAAAGTAATGATTAGGAAATATTATATACCTCGATAAGAGATATTCTCTCCAGTACATTGTCTTCATATGGTCTCAAGAAACCATGTTTTCTCATTTCTTCAGCAATTTGATATCGAAGAGATCTCCTCACTGTGCCAAATACCAACTGACTGAGACACTCTTCTACATTCTCTCCAAGCCTTTGCAGAGTTGCAATGGCAACCCCAGGTTCACCCTACACATCAAGAAAGTCAAGTGCCAGACATCATACATGTACTCTGTATAAGCAACTATAATAAGGCTTACCTTCAAAAATAGGTCATAAGCAATAGCTCTACCAATATCACGAACTTCAGTAAACGTATCATGATGCTCTCCATTTTCAACCACGTCTTTAGAATGCTGGAGATGCAGTTGAAGAACAGCTAAAGGGAGTCGACCGGAGAGCAAGGCATCCTTAACCACGGTTTTCAAATCCAAATTATTAGCCTTCCAACGAGCCATCATCTCCTTGGGATTTTCCAGAGGAAGAACTTTCTTCTCTGCAACTACACCTTGGGGTATAAGGCCATCTGCATAACTTATTTCATCACTGACCTGACCAGCTTTGGCTGATATTATACCCATAGGTGTCACATTGAGCTCCTCATTAGTATCAAATAAATAAGTATCAGGTTGTCTCGACTCCGCAATTGCTGCATCTGGAACAATTTCAAGTGGAGAATCATCTTGCAAAGAACTTGGGTCTACCAAGTTCAGTGACTTCTCATTTTTTCCCTGTAGAACGACAATGTCATATGCCAAATTCCAGGAAAAAACACAGAATAATTAGCTTGAAATATATACTACCTTCCCTAGCTTCTTGAATTTTCTAGAAATACGGGATTGAAAATTCCGGGTTATCTCCAAAAGATAACCCATCTCTGACAACCTCCTTGAATTTTCCATTTCATCAATATGCAGAGATATTGACGGAAGTAAAAGTATTTGTGTCTTATGTCTGCTGTTCAACATGTATCCATCTTGCTGATATTCAAGGAAGCCATATATGCGAATCATATCAGTCGCAAAACTCGTAGCCAATGCAAGGAGCCTACATTCAACATGTAGCAAAAAGTATGAATATGCCAGCTTAAAAGCAGCCCAGTAAATAAAGCTAATGGCATTACTAAATCTTACAAGATGATGAGGATGGTAAAACTGGATTCTAAGAGATATCACATGTCAATGAATCAATATGATAAGTTCTGAAACTGTAGGGTATGGAGATACTATTGCATGAATCTGAACATGCCTTCAATTTAAATGCAACGGATATCAACTATGAACATAGTAATTTGACTTACGACCGTAAAGGTTGTACATATACAGCACATTATTAGATCTAAATAACATATCTAAACACGGAGAATGCTACTTATGATTTATTATTGATCCAACTCACTGAAGTTGAGAGGTTGAAAATATAATACCCTTATACCGCTCATTCATAACTCAGAAGATCCTCACCTAGTTACAGCAGAAATCTCATAATCGTTCCTATTCTTACGCGACAATAGATACACAGCAGAAAAGAGCACCCTTAGCATGCCTTCATCTGCCAGGTTCACATTACCAAGCATCTTTAAAGACCTACTCACACAGCAGAAGTTAATCAATATCAATTCATGAGACATGAAAACTCTCAATGATAGCAGAAAACAAATCTACACTAGAGATGAGGGTAAAATCATGGAGGATGTGTACCAACTGGACGGGGTACCTAAGGGACCTCGATCTTTAAGATTTAAACTAAATTCCGGTAATACATGTAAAATGCAGAAAATTGATCAGGAATACAGCCTAGAAATCCCTATATTAGCTGTCAACAAGGGAGAGGAATCCTGATTGAAAATAAAGATAAAGAATGATGAGAAATCCAAGTTGAAGCACTAAAAACTTTACTTTTTAGCAGAAAAACAGGTAGGCAGAACTCAGAACGAAACTCTAACAAGCAATCTTTCTTCTTTAAAGTAGTCACATCCTTCAGTAGAAACCATAAAACAAAAACCAAAGTTGTCAACCCAACCAGTATCACCATACATAATTCTGTTTTAGTACTTTTTGTTTAAGGCCACTTTAGTGTGGAGAACTAGAGTTCTCAGATTAAGCACAAATATACAGCACAAAAGGTAGTAGCAACTTACTCATTGATGTCATCATATTTTAAGTAGTCCAACGCCATTTGCAGTCGACGCAAACGAGCAATTTTTAGGTCCCAACCTGTGATAACAGGGATTTATTTAACATACTACAAGCTTATTGAACAAAACCTAAGTGTCAGAAAATGTGTTAACCCATCTTCAAGTCTAAATATGTTAGGTTCTTCAGTTACAACAAAGGGTTGTATTTAAATCATAACCTAAATGTGAAGAAACAGGAGAGAACTAATTCACCAATCCATTGCAAACCAAGCATTTTCTCATGCTCACAAACAACTGAGGACTTTTGAGGATAAATTGCAAGCATAGACGAGGTTTTATTATGTAATTAGATATTGGCATGCATTCAGTTACATTAAATTTGTGCTTCATGCTAGCTTCCACATGCACTGACATAGTTTAGATGAGCCAGTTATGAACTATTTGTACTTAACTCCTTCCGCATGACATGGAAGGTTAAAAATCTATTAGATTAAAAAAAATTAAAGAATGCAACAAGGTTGTTACTAACAGTATTTTTGTATTTTACCATTTTGCAAGCATAAGTGATCTGCAGCTTCAAGGCCTTCAAACAAGATAGTTCTATCTATGATCTCAACTTGCCAAGGAAAACGTGCTTCTCTTGTTCTCAAATTGTCTCTTCCCTGGCCTCCTATTACAGTGGTCTGGAGCGGCATAAGATATTCAATGGGCTCAACAGTTGGATAATTCGAGGTTATTGAGACGGAAGGGAGAAAAACTGAAAGACCACTACAAGTCACCAAATAAAGAAATCCTTGGAAAGAGCAACCAACAGACTCTACTATGAAATTCTCTTCCGCACCTTGACTGGAAATCTTGTTGTCATCATGATTCAGATAACTATCATCTCTTGCAGTCATATGCGTCTGTAGATTATAATGAAGAATCTTACAGCGTTGATCTTTCTTTTCTGTTTGCTTTCTAGAGAAATGAGTGAATCCCAATGGAGAAAAACATATTTTATCATCCAATCCTAATTTTTCTGCGGACAGAAACACCTTCCGCCTGGCATATGAGACTTTTAGGAAATTTTCATGTCTCAGCACATTTGCTTTAGGCTGAGGGGAAAACCCACTCAACCATGAACCAGAGTAACCAGCTCTTCTATCAAAACTGCTATGTTGATTTTCCAAATACGGGTCAGACATAGAGATGTCTGAAGCAGAAAAACCATCTTCACCCACAGAGCCAGAGAAATCAGGGTGGTGCACTCTTTGCTGTCCAACATCCATGCCACCAATTTTCCACCCGACCAGACTTCCAAGCCCAAAATGACGTAAATAAGGAGTAGTTTTCATAGACTTGTGGTATTCCTTGGAAACCAAGTCATCAACACATAACACATATAGCAAACCATTTTCGTCAACTGCAGCAATGAGTGGTGTGTGAGAAGCTACAATAAGCTTTCTAAACTTTCTTCTGTCTGCGGAACCGATATTATGAGACCAAGACGTGGATGGAGCAAGACTTTGAAAGTCACTTCGCTGATCAGCATCTACAGTTGCTTCATTTATATCTGATGAACAATGTAATCCACGACCACATATCTGTACAATATCCTGATGAGAAATACAAAGTCCAGAGTTCACATCGTACAGAAAGATCAAACCCGAAACACTGAGGCAGATAACAAATTTATCAGACAGCCTGAAATCTGCCCACTCCTTTGAAGGTCCAATTTGTGATTCCCCAAGCTTTACAAGGGACACCCATTCTATGCCCCAGCTGAACAGCTGGGCAACAAAGATAATGCTCTTACTTTTGCTTCTCTCGTTTTCATTTCTTGTAGGGGTAGATGTACAGTTTGATAACTCCATAACAAATCCAATCAGAGAATGAGAATCGCTAGAGAAAACTTGCTTGCACCTGTACAAACTGCTTACACTGGCATTTTTTTGGGGCATATCAGCTCTAGAGTTTTTACCCAAAACAGTCGGATCTGAAGCTACGAGAAAACTATTGTTACTTACATCACCTTTCTCCAGCAGATTACCCTTCTGAAGTATGAAATTTTCTTGATAAAGAAGATCGGCAAAAGGTAAATTATTATTTAATATACTGAATGAAACAACCTCTGCAGAACCAGGGAACGCTGAGATTTCAGGGAACCTTGACTCTCTTATTCCTTCTATCTCAGTAGTTTCCAAATCATATAAAAAAGATTGCATCCACTGCTTTGAGCCATCAAAAGAAAAGCCTTGTTCGTACTCAGGTTTCTGGTTCTGCTTCGAAGGTCCCCATTCAACCCACTTTCCATGCCTCAGCTCACCATTTGGTTTCCTTTTGGCTCTGTCAGTCAAATTTTTTAAACAGCAAAAAGCATGGACCGTAACACCATGATTTCCAGATACAAACAACAATTCCCTAAAGAAAGGATCTTTATGCCGATTGTAAGTATCCCCACAACTACCCCAAGCAACAGACTTTGCATCAAAGATAAAAGGATGACTACGGAAACTAAAACTGCACACATCTATAAAAGCTGGGTCACCAGAACCAACTCCTGATCCAAAAGGAAATGCAATGTTATCTGGATCTGACCCACCAGAACATGTAGGGCTATTTGACTCTTCATTTTGACCGCTAACCGAAACCTCACTGCCAATAGAACTCCCTGATGACACCAAGAAAAAAAAAAAGGGAACAGTGGTGATAAGATGAAACCCATATGCATACTCATGTAATTAGAGAATAAGTTATTACCTGCAACCAGAGGAAGCAGTAAAGCTTCGGAGTGGTACGAGAGTAATAACAACAACTGCCTCGATGGGGAAATAAAAGCGTCACGATATTCTGATAGATTTAGTTGCGATTGCGAAGGTTCCCACTTGTGCAACTGCAGCAGAGTTGGACCTTCATTCAACAACCTTTCCCTCATCTTTTCAAAACACCACAGAGAAGCAAACAATTATCAGAACTCGATAAGTAAAAACAATTTCATAACATATTCCATAATCCGAACTCCGCACTAATCAAAGCATTAGCGACGTAATAAACGGATGACGAAACATCAAGCAACGGGAACCCAAGAAAGACCCTAGAAACTCCATAATTCAAGCTAGAACCTTATAAGCACTAACTCGAGACCTTGAGAGAGATCGAGAGCAAGAAGACCCGAATCAAGCGGTTTGAGATCAGAAGCGAGATGAAGCAGAATTATCGCGAAAGCATCACTACTTCAATTGGAAAAATAAATCCCCAAAAAGGAAGTCGTATGAAAGATGATGATGACGAGACAGTTGACGACGTGAGATGAAGAACTTGTTCTCCGTCGAGGATTCGGTTCACGCCTGCACGGACCACCGTGTCAGTCGTCTGTTTCTGTGCTTACGTGGAATTTTTCTATACCTTTATAAAAATCAATTTATCTTAGACCAAACTTATTGGGCTTTTGGGCTTTGTAGAAGCAAGTTATATTTTAGGGTTTCTTATATGGGCTGAACAATGGTACTAGCTCATCGGCCCATACTTAGCCCAGCAGCTTCCTTTGAAATATGTTATATGTTATGATATACGTGAGAATCTAATAACATATGGTTAAAGTAAACAGCGTTTGAAGAAATAAATTCAACTGTTCAGAAGATTTTGTTTAAATAAAAACTAATGCTATTCAATTCTAAATAAAAAATAATAATGAAGTTAAGTTGAAAAAAATGAAAACATAATATATTTACCATTTTAACACAAGTTATTATTTCATACAAATAATTGATCTCTCCAATATACCATCAACATTTTTTTTGTTAACGGCAAATTATATCGGACCACAACTGGCCGGTCCAATAGTCAAATTTTTACATAATATAAGCGGGAGGACTCGATCCCTAATTGTACAAATGAGGTACCTTATGTGGATTTACCGCTTGCCACTAAGCTAAGAGCTATTTGATACCCTCAACATTTTATTTGATCATAACAGGGTTTTTGCTTTGAAGGGCAACGTAACTTGTTGGTCGTCAAAAAATATTTTGGAAGCTCCAGAAAAGTAAATAAAATGGATAACTTGTAATGGCAAACATAAGTAATAATAACGAATGACTTTTATGGTAAGGCCTATTTTTTAATATTCATACAATTTACCCTAAATTATGTCACATTAAGATGGGACCCAATTGCATATAGTTTACATTTTAAAAAGAAAAATTTTATTTTAGTTGATGTTTAAAAATTTATATAAAAAAGTTAATGTGTTATCAAACTAAATTTATGGCAAAATAAACTCAGAATCAAGTTTTTGATTGGTGCAGTTATGTCCAATCATTTGAAGGTCCCTCCATGTTAGGGTTTTCAGAACACTTGATTATGATAATAAGTATTACAATTCCTTTAATCATGTTTTGACATTTGTCACCGAGATTTTTATCTCGTTTTTGCCCCAAGTGCTTATTGCTATTTCTTTGTTTTGGTTTCTAAAGTGCATATTTGTTGGTACCTAATGTTTGAATTTGAAGTTACTTGCATAATTAAAGAAACTCCAACAACAACAAAAACAAAACAAAAAAAGAATAAGAAGTTACTTCCTCGCTTAAATCACCATTTTGCCATATGAAATGTATGAACACTGTACACATTTGTTACGAACTTTTCATCAATTTTATAAATAAAACTCCATTTATAATCAAATCTCATTCGAACCTCTTATACTACCACATGGACCAAATTTGATTCATAATTAAACTATATTCAAATATCTAACAATATCGTATAAACCAAACACCATATTTTGAAGTCAAACTTAAAAAAAAAAAGTAACAAAAAAAAGGAATCCAAATAAAAAGGAATAGCAGACAGTTTCTCGTTTTTTATTCTAAAGTTTATTTTCACTTTTCACAAATTTTACGAACGGAAGCCCTATTTTCATCAAACCGTATTCAAAGGTAGGGCATTTCCCATTTTTATAGGAATTCTTTTTTTAAGTTTTCCTTTTTTCTTTCTATTCGATACGGGTAGAAGAAACCGTATTCTTTTCTTAAACTTAAAAAAATAGAGAACTAATTTTTTTTATTGGATATTAAATTTTTGTCAATAAAAAAATAAAATGTATTCCAAATTTATTTAACAAAATATATATTCAATTATTCTTAAAAAGCAAAATAAGAGTTTTCTAGAAGTATTAATAGATATGTTGGGACATAAATGAACCACAATATATTTATATATAAAAAATGAGAAAAGAAAAAAGAAAGTAGTAGAGGCAATAAGGGTCGGCATAAAGTGACAGAGGAAGGACATTACAAGACAGCTTTGGATGGTCGGATAAATATAATGTTGTCAAATTATAATTTCACTAACAAACGCTGAGTCCCCTCTTCCTCTCATCATTTCTCTTCTTCCCTCACTTTACTATTTCTTTTCCAATATCTCTCTCTTTTTCCAAAAAGAAATTTCTCTTTTATTAGGTGTTTCTTTATTAAAAAAGTAATCTGCAAATGACATCTAAACTAGTGGCAGGCAATAAATCCACTTAAGGCAGTATATTTGTATAATCTGGGATCGAGTCTTCCTACCTACATTATGTAGTAATTTAGCTATTGGACCAGCGAGTTATGATCCAATATAATCTGCCGTTGACAAAAAAAAAAATCTTTATAAATTAATATTAAAATATATGTGTGTTGTAATTTGTACGATAAAGATTCTATTGTTGCCTTTTTGGTGGGTTTCATTAGTTGTATCTAACCCTAAAGTCAACTTCAAATGTTTCCGATTTGTTTTTTTTTGAAATGTCAACTTCATATGTAGCTCTATGGTATGAACTAAATTTTATATGCTTTTGTTCAAAGTTGCCATGATTTTTGGTGTGTTGTGTTAGATATAAATCTTGTAGAAAAGCAAAAAAAATATATGAAACTTGACCACGTACAATATTAAAACCCTTCGCTAATATAACTAGATTAGGGTTTACAATATTTTCCTCTTTAGGTACATGTTTTCGATCTTACCTTTGAGATCGGACCGAGCTAGACTAGTTATAGTTATGGTTCAAGTAAAACTACAATGAAGCTACACACAATTTGAAAATGTAATAATTGGAGGGTGAGGGGCAAAGGTGATGGATGTGAAAACAAATAATGTAAAAGTAAGTTTTAAAATACTTATAGATACGAACAAAAAAAGAAGAAAGTAAAAAAATAAATTTTAAATAAAAAATGAAATGATTACATTCGCCAACCCACACTCGAATCTCTTCCCCACTTCTGAAGGCCCATTAATCAGATTCATATTATTACTAATTATTCTTTTTCCAGAAATATTAACCTTTCTCTCTTTTTTAAGCCAATTGTATGAAAATGAATCATATAATATTTAATCATATAACACACACGAACATTTATGTGTATGTCATCACGAGTTACGTGTATGTTCTTTCTACTATTATTTTACTAGAATCAATGCGATGTCACTGTGACGTTGTCATTACGACATAATTATTTCCAACAGATTAGCATAATAGTTTGTGTTACTTTTGTTCGCTAAGTCACACCATATGCAAGTGGCATTTAGCCTAGTGGCAGGTGATAAATCCATAAAAAGTATGCGTAATTGCATATCCTAAGATCGAGTCTCTCCACTTACATTTGCAAGAACTTACTTTTAAACTTTAAAAGTTTAAACTGTAAAAAAAATCACACCACCTCAAAATAATTTTAAACTGTAAAAAATACATAATTCATTCCAAAAAAAGATTATGACATAATTATCAATTATTTATCGTCGTCTTTTCGTTATAATCAAACAAATCGTACGGCGCCAATTACGATACTTACTAATGATGTAACTGATGATACTTTTATTGACGACCTCACGAGTTAATGCATGTAAACTAGTTTTTGTTAACCGTCTAGGTTTAACCACGCAATGAAATTTTATTAGTAATACTGTTTAGGTTTAACAAATAGGAATATATATATATATATATATATCTATACGACCTATCCACGAAAATCTATAGTGTTTATACTTACCCTTTAATATGCTCGTTGTTTATATTTCAACGGTCTCGTATAGAATTGGAAGAAAATGAAAAATATTCTGCATAGAAGATTGTATTAAATAAAAAGCAAATTATGTACAGAAAATAGTTAATTCATTTTGTTTACTTTCTAGAGTTTTATGGGTATCTAATAAAATTATGTGTAAAGAGAAACAATTCGAGGTGATTTAGTGGTTTCCATTTTTTTAAAATGTGAAGTTGGTTCAGGTAGAATCAATTTTTTCAAAATACAAGATATCTAAACTCATATCGCATCCGACCCCAAAAAATTAGTTTAAGATTCAGTTAAGATTCTTTTTTTTTTTTTAGAAAAAAAGAAAAGAAAATAACTCGGTCTAACTGTCTACATAAACAAGTAGAACAACTGACTCTTCACATCTTCTAGTTTAGTGAGGTTTAATCTAGCATTAATTATAAAACCAACAAAATATAGCATTTATTTGTTGATAAACACAATTCACAAATTATTTAATGATACATTTTCTAAGTTGTACTTATTCAAACAATAACATAAATAAATTTGTTGGAATAAACTTGAAACAAATTACTTATTGAACAAGTTAGGTAGTTATATTAGATAAGAGTGTGATATTTTATGAGTTATGTAAGATGTAGTTATCCTACTGAGAATAAGAATGTTATCTAATTTGTGTAAGGAGATGGCAAAGTCGTGACATAACTTGTGAGATTAAGAGTTCCATACTTTAGGTTTTCCTAAGGTAATAAAAAGAGTCATTTCTTTATACTTTTGATTGCACTACAATTAGTTCTTAAAACTTCAATTGGTATCAGAACCTTAAGAATTACAATGGAGAAATTAAGAAAGGTCTTACTCACAAGAAGAAGATAGAAGAAACAACAAAGGTGGACGATCAAGCATTGGTAGCCGGGGAGAAGAATAAAGGCAGAAGAATCTTTTCCTCCATAACATGTCTGATGTTAACCGCAACCAACTATATTGTGTGGTCCATAAGGATGAGGTTATGTCTCAATGCACATGAATTATGGGAAGTAGTTGATACATAGATTGAAGACAAGAAAAAGAATAACATGGCGATAACACTTCTATTCCAATCTATATCGGAAGATCTTATTCTACAAGTCGGTGAACTAGATACGACAAAAAGGTATAGGAGGCTATCAAAACTTGGAATCTAGGGGCATAGCGTGCTAAGGAAGCAAAGCTACAAACATTGATGTTCGAATTTTACCGCCTCAAGATGAAATAAAGCAATACAATAAATAAATTTGTGGAAAATTATCGGCTATTCCATCTAGGTGTTCTTCTCATTACATGACCAGAGATAGAAGATACTTTAGAAAACTTGATGAAACCATCTTCGGGAAGGGGAGATTTGGTGATGATTCACGAGGTTATATCAAAGAAAAATGATTGATATCTTTTGTTGATCAAAACAAGAATAAAAAGGTGATGAAAGACGTGCATTTTATTCCTGATTTGAAGAGCAACATAATAAGTCTTTGATAAGCAATGGAGGAAGGTTGTGATATTAGGATGAAAGGAGATTATTTAACCATGAACGAACATGAGAAAAAATTGCTTGTTAAGGCAAAATGATCTCGAAATCGTTTATACAAGATTCAAATAGAAATTTGTGGATCATACTTGTTTGGAAAACAAATTAAAAATTAGGTCTTGTGTGTGACTATTAAATCTACTATTGTAACTAACGATAAAAGATCAGAGGATGTCAACGTCTGTGGTGGCTTACACCAACAACGGTGATAGACTTATCAAGTTAATTGTGAAGGACAACTAAAAACAAGAGACTTTGTTGATGTTCAAGACAAAGATAAAATTAGTTTCAAATTTAAGAGAGAGATTATTGGGATAATTTTGAGTCAAATTATTTGTTAAACAAATTAAGTAGTTAGATTAGATAAGATTGAGATATTTTATAAGTTATATAAGATATAGTTATTATAATGAAAATAAGAAATTATGTATGTTATTTTTCTAAAATAATAAAAATAAATTATTTCTTTAATTTTTAATTTCATTACAATTATTTTTAAGAACTTCAAAACTAACTCGAATTGAGTTCTGGTTTTTGCTTTAAAGTCATAAAACGCTTCTAGTTCTATATAAAGAAACTTTAAGAAAGTACGCTAATGTAACCCTTGAGAATATATGCGCTCTTATAACTAAATACAATGTTCTTTTATCAAAATCTATATATAAAATAAAATAAACTTTAGTATATTAGAAAATTGGGGTTGTCATGCGTGTATTTATTATATATTTTTTTTGTCAAAGTGTATTTATTATATATATGCACAGAGTTATATACAAAAAGAAAAAACTTAGTGGGTTTGGAATTTGAGAAACGGTGGGGTTTGTATACTTTAATTGATGAAACGATTATTTTACAAAATGCGATCTTGCAAAAGGTAAAACGAGAAAAAGGTAAGATACTTTTCTCTATTACATGATTAATACTACTCTATAATTTGACGACATTTTTATTAGTATGTGTAATATTTTTATAACGGAAATAATAATAATATCAAAGAAATAGGAGCCTAATTCATCAAATCATAATCATGATATCCTCACACAGGTACAGAGGAATAGATTTGCACCTAAGATTTTTCATCATTGCTCCTCCTAATCTATATATTCCTTTTTGGATTCACAAAATAAATAAAACAATCGTATAATTATATTGTTATATTTGTAAGAAAATATGAAAATGATTTCTTTTAGGTACTAGAAAGTGATAGCTGTGTATATTCCCATCACATCTCCAGCCATTTTTTTCCATGAAAAATGATTTTAGAAAATTTGACATATTTTTCAAAAGCAAATCTTTTCGAAAACACAACTTCTAGAGAATTTGGATTTATTTTGAGGAAACAATGATTACAAATTGGTGCAACTATCCCTCTCTGTTCCTTTCAACTATTCAAATATCCCTAACACATATTTTGAATCTTTTCTAATATAATAAATCTAGGTTTTTTTTTGTCAAAACGGGCAGATTATATTGGGTCACAACTGACCGACCCAGTAACCAAATTTTTACATAATATAAATAGAAGTACTTGATCCCGAATTATGCAAATCCGTTGCATTAAGTAGATTTATCGTCTGTCACTAGGCTATATGTCATTTGCTAAGAAAAGTATTTTTTTTTTGTCAACTAGCCTACTGACTTTTAAATCTCATTTATACTACTGCAGGTAAGGGATTGATCTCTGGTACCTTGATGATTTGTAAAGTGACTACGTCACTGGATCACCTGTCCTCGACAAGAAAAGTATATTTAAAAGATGGAAATATATAATTTCTTGACATACTTTTTTATTAGCTGGGTTTTGAAAGAAAAATTCATGAAATTTTCAAATATTTATAACACAAATTGCAACCAAAAAAAAAAATCCATGAACGCCGTTTAGGGGACGTAACGGGACGCCGTGACAAAAGCTGACTGCCGTTTAAGCGACACGACGTTAACTCCCACTACCTCTTCCTCTTTTTCTCGAGTGCCCTGACGCGTTTTCTCTTTTTTCCTTGTATCTTTCTCGTATGATTTTTATATTTCTTAATGATATATCAGCAAATATATAATTGTAGAGAAAATTATATACATTTTATGTATTTGTAAAATAAACTAAAATCTACATTAATGTTATCTTAGTTTATAAACGAACCGTCGACAAATAGTTCTAATTATTAGAGAATAATATCACACTTCAGAAATTAGAAAAAATCATCTCTAATATATATAAGATATGAATCTCTTTATTCATTATCAACTGATTTTGAGTTAGAAGCTTATATTTTAATATGGTATTAGAGCCCACGATCCACACTGTCTAATCTGATCCGACCCAAGGTTGGTTCAATTGTCGACAACCTAAGTCCAAGATTAGTGTCGTCGATCTATCCGAAACATACCAAAATTAATGGCTAAATATCCATTATCTTAAGGGGTATACTAGAAAATAATATCCTACATTAAAAATTGGAAATGATTTTCTCTAAGATATAGCAAATTAGTTTAACCTTGAAAACTCATATTCTCGTACTAATTGCGTAGTGGTAGAACCATATTAATACTTATTGGACCAATATAAATTAAAAAATAGAGAATGAACTAAACAAAATCATGCATTGTGACATAATTTTTTATTATTATTTTTCAACTTAACTCATTTCATTTAAAAAAATATAAAAATTTCAATATTATGGTACATGATTTACAAAAGATTGATTCCTATAAACATTATAATATTATAACTTAAAAAATCAATTTTATGATTTAAAGGTATGAAGATCAAAGTGAAAGAGAAATAACAAAAAAAGCTCTAAAGTCGAGTAAACTCTGTCGAGTCGAGACATTATTAGTAAATCATATAACTAGTTGTGATAACATTTTAACCACGTATAATATTTACGTATTATCGCATTTGAACCTTAAAAGCTCTATAAACCAACAGCAACAAAAAACATAGAAACAGTTCTTATTCGGAAATAACTTTGTTAATAACAGCAATTAACTATACTATTTTTTATTAAAAAAATACCACATCACTTTTAATTTTTCAAAAAAGACGAATAAAAAAACAAATTAGCAATAAAGTCAATGTAAATGTTCTAAGCAAAAAAAATACCATTGGACCCACCTGCAACTTTTCTTTTTTCCCACATTTATATGTTGATCAAGACACTCACATGGATGGATTGGATTCTCTCAACTCAAAACCAATACATTTTCTCTCTCTCAAACGCACAGTTTCATCTTCTTCAAGCATTTGCGTAAAAAATCAAAGACCAATGGGTACAATAAACCAAGGAATAAGCATGTTTGATGAATCACAAACCATCATAAACCCTAATAATACTAACCATTTTGGTTTCTTCTTCCCTTTCCCTAATCACACCTTATCTTCATCATCTTCCACTTCTTCTTCTTCTTCTTCTTCTCCTTCATCTCTCGTATCTCCATTTCTAGGTCACAACTCAATCAATTCCTTTATTCATAATAACCCTTCATCCTCATTCGCAACTCGTCCTCAAGATCCTATCAACCTCATGGCCAATCTTCCAGAAACCCTAATCTCGTCTTTCTCCTCAAAGCATAGAGATGATCATGATGGTTTTCTTAATCTCGATCCTAATCGTCTTATTGGTGGTAGATCAACCCAAAAACCCTCGCCAAATCCATGGTCAGTTAATAATAATTAAAGTCTCTAAGCTATTTACACATTTTTAAAAAAGTTTATTATATTATATAATGATTTTTAAAAACCTAAGAACTAAGTAAAGTGATTTTTTTTTGTTAAAATGCTTTCACTTAATATACAAAGCATACCTAATCTGTATAATTTATATGCACACGCTTACATATCCATGACATCATTTTAAGTATAACCTTGTGCATTCGAGTGAAACTAAATTCTAAAATCATAGTCTAAAAAATTATTTATGTATATGAAGTAAAAATCCTATACTTTTGGACCATTTACTTAATTTGCTTTGTATTTCAGAATTTTCAATTAGTTTTAGCCTTATGGAATTCATGTTGTTTGGTTTAGGGCATGGAGTAGTCAAGCTGGATACGGATGCAGCGAGAAAAACAACAATGGAAGTGAGATTGATGTGGATATTAATGATGATGATGATGTTGACGATGGAGATGGTATTGATGATAATGATGATGATGAACATCATGATACTCCTCGTCGTCATAACTATAAACAAAACACAACGTCAATAGGTGTTGTTTCTACTTTGAAGATGAAGAAGCTTAAGACAAGAAGAAAAGTGAGAGAACCTCGGTTTTGCTTTAAGACACTTAGCGAAGTTGATGTCTTAGATGATGGATATCGATGGAGAAAGTATGGTCAGAAAGTTGTCAAAAATACTAAACATCCCAGGTACTAATTTTAATTTTTTTATTGATCACTCAATCATGATAGAAATAATCTTATAACTAGATTTTCTAGTAATTATTTGAAATTGGTTCGATTATATTGAAATATATTAGTTTTTTTCACTCTCTTAAAGGTTTAATGATGACTTATCATAAGACTTTACAGAATTGAATTATCAGATTTTTTTCATATTTAATAACGTTCATTAATATGATGTAACTCTTTAGTCTTTTGAATCTTGATTATGAGTCATGTAAAGATTGATAATTGCTTTAAAAATTAGTCAAATCTTCCGAATGTTTTTCTGTATTTAAGTATCAGTTCTATTTGTCTATGCACAATGAGGATCATTATCTCTAGAAAAATAAAGTAAAAGAAGACATATAAACGTTAAAGTAATTTCATGCAAAAGCATTTGAGTATTATGTGAGTAACATGAGACATATGGGGTTTCCTTAAGAGATTCTCTTTCCCCTCTCTCTCTCTCTCATGTTGACATTTGAGATTTACAAAAAATAATTTGTTTGGGTAATTAGTATAGTTAATTTATAAAGTTATATCATATGCTCATTAATAAAGTCCCATTAAGCATTGAGACATGAATGTTATTCTATTTTCTTACAAATTAGTTGATATTGTAGTACTCTGACAAAGAGGGATAAAAAGCAACTAACTCCTTGCGCATGAATAGATAGATACTCAAATGTGTTATATGGCTTGTTGGACCATATATTTTTGTAATAATTTGATATATTTTGGTTGGTAAAATGCAGGAGCTACTATAGATGCACACAAGACAAGTGTAGAGTGAAGAAAAGAGTAGAAAGATTAGCAGATGATCCTAGAATGGTAATCACTACTTATGAAGGAAGACATCTTCACTCTCCTTCTAATCATCTCGATGACGATTCTTTCAATTCCTCTCACCATTCTCCTCTATCCAACTTCTTCTGGTGATAAAATAAAATAAAAAAATCAAACCAATATTAGACTTTGCTTCGTACTAATTATCGTCTTATATATTGATCAATACCTTGATAATACTATATAAAAGGTGATAACTACATATATGTTCTCATTAGGAAATAGGTTGTTTTTTTCTATATGAGTAATATGTTTTGTGTTTGATTTATATTTGTGTATGTAAGATGATTAATGTATCGTTTCTGGTTGAGGATTATATATATGAAATTAACTTGGAGACTATTATTATATATATATGTACGTTTTATATATAGTTTCTCTTTAAATTTTCTTTTTTTTATAGACAACCCAGAAGCTTGGCCGGCCTTTAATTCCATACCAGGAGGAATTTTTTTCGGTTATTTTTTATTTTTTCGTTATTTGTACTTTCGATAATTTCTTATTCTCTCAATATTATGGCAGATGTTTTTGCCATGTTTGTTAGAGAATCGACATATTATTGATTGTATCTGATTTTTTTAGGGATCATTTTTCATTTATATAATATTTATTGTTGACAACAAAACAGCTACTGAAATCTCATATCTAACTAACCTGAATCTAATTGGATAATACTCGAAACTCGATTTGAATATCATGGTGTGATTCATGGGCCTCTTAAAGATAAATCACTTGAATTGTCCTCAATCTATTGGGCTTAATGAATAGATAAACGAACTTAGCAACCGCGTGACAAAAACAAAGTTGACAAATGGATAAGCGTTTAAGCACGTGATTGTCTCGACTCTCGATCCCCAAAGTTTAATGTAAACTTAACACGCTCATCAACTTATATTACGAATACAAAACCTTACTTTAAAAAACAAAAATAAAATAGAAAATCATAAGTTACGAGGACATGAAAAGTTGTGAGCCGCTAGCTCCGCCGAGTCCGAGGGAGACTTCCACGTGATTCCCTCGTGGACCGCACGTTCGCACCCTTAATCCTAGGTCTTATAATTATATTATACCTAATTGTCTTACTAATACTGTATTTAGCATCATTAACAATTATTTTTTTTTTCAACATTGGGCTACAAGTTCTTGTAAATACAAGCGGTAGATGTGCAAATGCGCATGCTTCTTGTGGACTTACTATCGGTGTCACTAGACTAAATGCCACTTGCAGCATCATTAACAATTAATTAGTATATCGCTTTATTTTTATCTTTCATATAGATTTTTTAGACAAATTGATTAGTATATTTTTCTTTTTATAACGTAATAACTACTCTGTTAATTAAAGCAATTTAAACCATTGGAAAAAAATAAGATAACGTAATCCTGACGCTCCAACATTAAGTACTGAAAAAGAAAATAAAAAGTCGGAGATGAATATAATATTCGAAGTGACTGAATTAAACATTTGACGAAATCTGAGCCGTCGCGTTTTGTTTCGTTGTCTCTTCGTCCGTGAAAAGAAGGAAGATTCGTAGGTTACATGAATCCACCGATTAAATTTTTTATTTTTTTTGCCACTATATCTTTAATTAGTTTTTATTAAGCTGTGAGAGAGCCAACAAAAAGAAGACAAGAAATAGGTTTTTATATAGGCATTGTTCGTCTGCTGATTGCTGCTAGCGATTGCGACTAAAACATGTTTGTTTTATGGTTGCTGGTTCAGCGGTCTCGGTCGCAGTGATCATTGATTACAATGTTCAAATCGCTATTTTATTTAGCAATCTACATTAACTATAATTTAAAATTACTAATTTACCTTCAGCGATTAGTCGTAACGACTGTCAAACAAACAAAAAATTATATTTTTATTCGCGGTCACGGTCGCCAACAATCAACAAACGAACAAAACAATAGTTGGCAGTATATGTATTAATACAAATATTTGTACACAGTACACATTATTTGGTTTTTATCTATAATATCTAATCTACTGGTTTGTATTTGTGAAACAAAAACTGAATTGAGAAAAACAAAAAGATTAAGAAACTTAGAATGAAAGTATAGGAAGAACGAGAATTGAGGATCTAATGAAATAAAAATA